>NMRB01003964.1:3810-26552 GCA_002633025.1 Notospermus geniculatus | reverse complement strand
GCACCACACTTTCCCGATCCAACAGTCAGACATTTCACACTCTCGCAGAGTTCATCCACATCATGACCTTCAGGTCGATGACCTTGTAAACACTCTGAATGTCCGTCCTTCATCGTCTCGGCACAACACTTTCCCGATCCTACCGCCAGACACTTCACACTCTCGCAGAGTTCGTCCACATCATGACCTTCAGGTGGGTGACCTTGTAAACATTTTGAATCTCCGCCCTTCATTGTCTCGAACGTTTCACTTCTATTTTCCACCATTTCACTGGCGCCAAGTTTCCCTTCAGAGAATCTTTGATCTCTGAATGTGATTCCGTTGTCTTTGCTTTGTACGATAAAGTTAAACGACTGAATATCTGAAAAGACAGAGATGAAAATAGTCACAAGGTAGATCTTTCCTAATTATACCAGTAGTCTGAACTTCACTGAAAACTGGAAACAAGCAGTGTGCAGTGTTCGCAATGACAAGGCCTAGTAGGCCTATTCTGTCACTGGTAGAAACAAGGAAGAAGAGTCCACAATGTAGGGTACGGTTCTAATGTGTGATAATAATAATGTGTGGGTTTTACATTTAAGTGTCAAGGCACTTCACAACATTATTACCCAGCCTATGATGCAGAAACCTTTCTGTAGAAACCAAGGGCAGCCACAATACGGCGCACACGATGGACATTTCAGGCCAGTTGAGAGTTACAGAGTGACACGGCCGGGGATCGAACCCGCGATCTTCCGATCACGAGTCCACAGCCCTAACCATTATGCCACCGCGCTCCCGTTCTGCTGAACAAGGCACAAGGCATGACCTTTTAAATATCACATTGCGCAACAAACAAACAGAGTTTTGGCACATAAGGTAGGGTAGGGTAGGGTAACGCTTCCTTTACATAGAAGTATACGGTATATGAAATAGCCGGTTAACATTGGTTTCACGGTCATGAATCCTCGGGAAGCCATTGTTAACCGGTGTTTTCATATACCGTATACTTCAATGTAAGGGAAGCCTAAGGTCGACCAAGGGTTGCCTTCACACCGAAAGCCCTCTCCCTAGGACGCCGCGTAGGCAGGGAGAGTACAGGTTAGCCAGAGGGCTTTACCACTTGGCTCGGTTTTTGCCCCTGAAACCTTACTGCTGTCGTGCTGACAGCCCCCCCCCAGGCGTAGGCCTATGCATAGTAGGTCGGCCTAGGGGATGGGCCTAAAAAGTCTCTACTGTAAAAACCTCAACATGATTTAGCGAAGGAAGTACCGGGTCAGTGGGTGCTGGGTACTGCAGTGTGCTAGACCTAGGCTATAATGGTACATTTATATGCCTAGGCTACCTCCTGGCCAAGAAAAGATGAAGAGCAATAAATCGAAGTTTAACATGTTAAACAGCACCAAACCAACTCCTAAGCCAAAAAAGCCAGCCCAGCCCCAGGCAAGCAAAGTGCCAATGTGAACAGGTGAATGAAAAGGAAAGCCTAAGAAGAAGGTGGACATGGATGGATGGATGGTGGGAGCTGAGAAACAACGGAACAACAGCCCACAAATTGCAAATCCAGGGTCAGTTCTTAGAGAAGGCAAGGCCCACAGCTTACCAAAGTTGTCTCTGGTGATTCACACAGTTCATCCAATTCTTATCTATCAAATAAAGCAAGAGTTGGTCTGTTTTAATGCACCAAATCACATGAAAACCGACATTCCACGCTCCCAGATCACGAAATCACAGTTTCAGTTTATCATTCAGCAATGCATGTGGGGAAACCCACCACTTCCTTGTTTATTTTCAGTCCCGTCAGTGACAGACTACTCAGTTGTCTAGCACCAACACACTAAATGTATATGTAACCGAAACGGAAACCAGTGTACAAATGACATCAAGATCTATTTATAGAAGTAATGTGCTTAATTTATGCATAAACGTCACAAGATGACGTCAGTTCCTTCGTCTACTGTATGACAATTAGCAGCATTTTTAACTCACTGACCAATGAGATTAGCACATGAACATAAATTGGAACGTGGGTATTTCCAGTCCAACCTCGTCCCCAGTGCTTAGCTACTGCGATTTGGATGACGAGGTTTGAAATGGGAAAACAGAGGGCGGCATGTCATGAGGGTCCGAATGGCGGGAAAATTCGAAAGCCGCGAGGGCGCCTCCCACAAAACCAACCTGGAGGGTGGTCATAGCGAGATAGAACTGTCCAACAATGAAAGTAGACACCAAAAATGCAGTTAACCCCCCGCCTGAGAATTACCGTATCGGCAGAGTCTTGGCGGCCGCTTCCTTCGTCGCCGCACACAAATTGTGGTGACGCTTTTTACCGGTATGTTGAACATAAAAATAGGGTATTTGTGGCCAAGTGTGGGCGTCATACTCGCAGGGACGTAGCTAGCAGGGGGCAAGGGGCAAATGCCCCCCAGATGAAAAGGGACGGAACAAATCTTTCCTCTAAAAGGTCATTTCCCCTCTTCAAGCCAAGTTATTATGGTGTCAGACGTGGGGAAAAAGCATCTAAGAGGATTGCTTGAATGGCATTTTTAGAAAGGTTGCGAATAACTAATCCAACTTTTTGGTTACAACGTTACAACGTTGTACACTTGACAACGACCAGGGAACACTGGTAGAAACGTCGTGTTAAAATAAACCTAGAAAGAGTAACCAAAAAGTTGGATTGATAATAAGCAAGAAGTCAATCTCCAGAATTCACGAATTTTCGACCCCAACCGGGGTCTTTTTCAAGTGGAACTTTACAATCTGAAACTCTAGAAAAGACTCAAAAAGTTGGATTAGTTTAATATCTAAGAGGATGTAAATTTTCAATGCTTCGTTCTCTAGACTCAATCAAATTTTGCCCCCTAGGCCATTAAGCTAGCTAGCTACGCCCCTGACTGTGTGTAATATTTTTCACTGCCCCCCTTTTGCTCTCTGTTTCTGAGTGTCCGCCAACGATAAAGCGCCGGGCACTGTCATGCGCCGATTTTCAATCATTCCGGTCAGGCCAAAGGGAGGTGGGGGTAGGCCTACTGGGGTTGACTAATGACTTACCCGAAAGAACAGCGAGCGCCACGGATCCTCTCCGTTGAAGCCGTGGACGGTAAATACGAAAAACTGGTGCAGGAATGTGATAAACAACGCGGTGCGTGCGATCTAAAAATAGGAATGATCCAAAGATTTGGGGATTTCCAGTCCAAACTCTCGATACAGGGATTGTTATCTCCTCTTCATTTCAAAAAGACGTTTGGTTCATTGAAACGGCTCCTCGTAACATGCGGGGCGGAGGGGGGTGGTTTCCGGAGCGTTGTTTAGGTCCTCATCAATACAGTAGATAAATAGATAAAAACAGAGCTGGACTTACATTCCTGTCACACTGGCATGATTTCGTTGTAACTCTTTCCCACCACTGCCCACACGCCATGTAAATGGACCGCGAATAGCCTAGCCACCCTTGCGGGGGTGACCCTGCCCAAAGATAAGAGCCTGCCTTGCAGTGTGTACCGCAGAATTTATTGGGCATGTAGTTTGTCGGAACAGCAAGTTTTAGGTCCGTATTCTAGAAGCCTCCTTAATTCTGCCCAGCAAACAATAGCTTCTATGTAGAATACGGCCCTTAGTTTGGCTTTGACAACAGACAACAGACAGTCCCCGCACCCCAATCCCTTTTGAAACGACCCCTCTACCCCATCCTCGTACCCAGGGTCTTCACAACCGGCTCCCCAACTCGCGCTTGTGAGGGAGGGTACGACCGTAAATGACCTGAGATTCTCAGGATGCCTCTACCCGGGCCCTCTACACAACCTTGTGACTGAATGGATGGTGTAATCGTCCCTGCTGCCCGGGGGGGTCACTCCCCACACTGGCCATACACCATGTGTGTGGTTTGCTTTTTGAAATGGCCCCCTCTGGCGGGATCAGCGAGTTCATGATTCTGTGATCGCGCGGGCCCGCCGAAAATCGGCAAAATCACCCCCTATTCCCGCTTTTTTAGGAACGCACATGGGGTAATGTTGAGCCAGGGAATGACCCCCCCGGGCCCTGCTGGTGCTTGCAAACGAAATTCATTTGGGTATTTATTGTTTGAAAATAACATGGAGGGCCGATTTCACAAAGGGTGTAGGCCTACTTCGTCAAATAAATTTATGCATGGTGGAAGTGCGTGCATCATAAAAACACCCTTTGTGAAATCGGCCCGGAAAGATTGCACAGAATAGTTAGGCGTCAATGAATCTGATAAAATATACTCTAGACTCCTTTACCAAAGGTCAGGGGATCGCACCGACGACGCGCCCAAATACAACGATTTCTAGATTTCAAATTTCCCGCGCTCATTATTCAATTAGTAATGACCGCCCAGACGGGGAAACCCCAAACAGGTGCGCGTGACGTCATCAGTTCATGTGACGGGGTGGGCAGAAAAGATAATTGACGGCCGCCATTTTGACGAAGAGTGACATTGTCTCTTTAGAAGATTTGCTGCCATTCAACTCTATAATCTGTCATTCCACGCCACGTAAGTTACCGATTTGGCATAAAATTAGCCTCTATGTGTAACAATTATTACATTGATGCTACATATACCGAGTTGTATGCGTTAATATCGTGTTTATAAGCCTAATTTAAGCTGTCAACACGGCCGTGATCTAACAAGGGAGGGCTGGACCTTGTTTATCTGGCGCATTCGATCACATTGCAATAATTCATCCTGTCAATTAAATACCTTCTATATTATGATCTCTAAGTGACAGGTGGTCACTGATGCCCGCTATCAGGCGCTAACTAGGGTCAAATGACTTGTAATCCTGTGTATATTTCGGGGTATTGTACTCCTTTGTGTTGTAATATTTGAAGCCATTTTTCCCCAGCGTTTTCTGAATGCGGTAATGCAGCGCGCCGTCAACTTTTTGTGAAACACGTGTATATTACGCGACGATGCTGAACCTGACCTAGAAGTATGGGTGTGTTCCAATGATTGGCAGGTGCTCGATTCTTGTTATATTTATCACTTAGTTGACGATGAAGCCTACTTTTTATTGTCAAGAAAAACGCCTGATTGAATAAACAGATACAATGTAGACGCGTCGCGTCGTCCACATGGCTGGGTCATTGAGTTTATTGAGCGTGGCGCGTCAGTGACATGTGTCTGTTTCGGGTTAATTGATTGTGATGGCGTTGATTGGTGATTGACATTCAGACCAAGATGAGGCTGCCAATTAAATTAGGCCTGTGACTTGTTGATATATGTAACCATGGAAACATGCAGTTATCTTTAAATTTGCTGCTGATGGAGGCCCTTTGCCAGGCCTTCAAACAAATATCATTGTTTTGTCAACTACACACACTGACTTAAGTAAATTGTCATCTTTTGAGGGAAATTAAGGGTTCAAAACAAGAGAAACAGTTGATAAATAAAAGACTAAAACTGTTGCCATGGTGACCTGTATCATCAATCACTCTAGAGAATAACAAACTGTTTAACCCCTCAACTGGGTACGGCATACTATTACATCATTACACAATCTGGGAACCCTGGAAACACCCGAGGATCTCAAGTCAGCTTGCGTAAGGCGTAATAGTACGCCTTGCAAGTGCAAGGAAATGGCGCTTCACAGTGCGTAGGATGTTATATCACGTCTGGAACCTTATGTGTCAAATACTTTTTTTGGCAATTTTTTTAAGAAAGAAAAAAATTCAATTAAAGGAGCTGGACGTCCAAGTTGTAAACACTCACTCACTGGTTCTCTATCCACGTGACGCCAGCGGTGCTGCCACCTATTGTCGGTGATTTGTACTGACGTGAATATCGTGAGTGAGTTGCATTGGACCGGGCACCAGTCTAACGATCACGGGGCGCTACTGGTGCTGCCGCCTTCACGAAGGAATAAAACTAGTTCGCTGGCCACTGTTTGTAAACAAACCAGTTTGTTTACAACTTGGACGTCGAGCTCCTTTAAAAAAATTACACAGGGGGTTAACCCTTAGAGCGCCGTTACCGAGTATACTCGGAGCAACAATTCTCTTTTTAAGGACCATTACCGAGTATACTCGGTAAAGGTCATAAAATTTTCAAAACACGTGCATTTTTGGCAATTTTTTTTCTTTTTTCGGAAAAAAATTTTATTCGAAAAAAACCTGGTCACAGGGAAGGAAAAGTTGAAAAAACCCTTCGCTCTAAGGGTTAAAGATCATGATCACGTTTTCAATTTTAACATGATCTTTCAGGGATGTGGCATCAATGACTGCAGCAGGATGCAGCATTCCGCCGTGGCGTTACCCGCCCTGTCCTCAGCAGGAATCCCCGTTTATCAAGATGGACAGATAATACAAGCTCAGGTTGTGCAGGTCGTCAAGTCCGAAGTTCAAACTGGGTAAGGAATATTGTGAGCCTAAATCCGAGACCCCCACACCCACACCCAGAAACCTGAAGCTAGGCTGTCAGAGTGGTGTAGTGGAGACATCAGTGCCTGGCACCCCTGAAGTCCCGGGTTCAATTCCCAGTCGGATCCGGTATTCATGGGATAGAGAGGGCAACTCTCTGACAGTGTAGCTGTGCCGGGGGGCTCCGGTTTCCTCCTACATTACATACAAATGAAATGCAATGGGGAGGAGGTTCAGAAAGCAAAAAGTCTGATTGCTTGAATTGAAGTTTTTTAGCTGCACTAAATGACTGACGATTTAAAATGTTGTTCAATTTCGTCTTTTTCTCCAGCAATTCCAACCACGTCCCCCAGACAGTCAGCATCACCAGCATCCCGCTCCAGCAAGACCCAGAACCAGCCGAGATTGACAAAAGAGCCATTTACAAGCACCCGTTGTTCCCCCTGGTGGCGATGCTGTTTGAAAAATGCGAGCAAGCGACGTCTACGCCAGATTCACCGCCTGCGGATAGTTTCGACGTCGACATTCACGCTTTTGTTCATCAGCAAGAACAGGATGGGAAACCGTTCTTCAGCGATGATCCGGATTTAGATAACTTGGTTGGTTTCTGTTTAATTGTCAGTCTCAGCTCCGGGCACTCTGGTTTCCTCCCGCAGAGATGCTGTGTCCTCAAGACAGTCTTTCATCTCTGCCATCTGGCATCTCCATTGTGATAACGTACCGGTACTGCTTTTATATAGCACTTTTCACTGTTAATACACTCTCAAAGCACTTCACCTGATGTCTCTTTTTCAGATGGTTAAAGCAATTCAGGTGCTACGAATTCATTTATTGGAACTGGAAAAAGTGACGGAACTTTGTAAGGATTTCTGTAACCGCTACGTGTCCTGTCTAAAAGGAAAACTCCAAAGTGACAATTTATTACGTGTGGAGGGTGAAGATTTGTCTCCGTCGCCTCCGCAGAACAGTCCCGTGATGCCCTCCGTACCCCAGACTCCGGCCCAGCCTCAGCAGACGGCGGTAACGTCGGTTGGGAACGTTGTGAATGTGATACAACAGAATGTCTCTCAGCCGGCAGCGTCTGTTGCGACCTTGAATCAAGGTCAGATCGTTTCCGGTGGAACCGTGTATCAGATGGTTCAGACACCACAGGGGATAGTGGCACAGCCGATTCAGGTGGGTATGTCCGTCAACCGGCAAGCTTAGGGCTCGATTCCACCAGTATAATTGTGTCGGCGGTAGTGTCGGTGTTTGAGTCACTTCTATGTCGAGTCCATTGACTGTTTCCATCGTTGAATAATTCATCGAAGAGTTTGACTTTTCCAGATTCAGACCGTCCCACAGATGACCCCCCAAGTGACGACCGCCAGCGTCATTCACGGTAGTACGCCGCTGTCACAGATAGGTGTCCCCGCTGCACCCACGACGCCTGTGACTCCCACAGGTGCCATGACAGTTGGTAAGTAAACGTTTGTTTGAAAACAGCTCGCTGGAGCCAAAGCTTGACTATTCACTCTTCTGTCGTTGCTTCAACTATTCTGATGTCAAGGTCTCCAAACACCGATAACGCCACATAATTCATTGACAGGAAATGCATAAGGTTTGGCTTGTATCACTTCATGAATCGATGATCAGCGCCATCTTTTTTTCGTAGGGAACTTGAGTGCGACCCCTCTGTCGCCGCTCTCGGACTGCGAAGACATCGGGCGGAAAGATAAGAATAATAAGAGAGGAGTTTTACCAAAACAAGCGACGCAGGTCATGAAGTCTTGGTTATTTCAACATATTGTGGTAAGTACCCCAAAACTGGGGAACATGTTGTATAGAACACTGAATTGACCGTTTTCAACTTGACGTAAACGACAAAGATCTGCGCACTTCCGCCGAAATCTCAATCACAACCTCGATCTGAAGCTGAATGACGTGATGCAGACAACCTCACGACAGTGACGTTGAAGACGTTGCCTCAGACTCGATCATTGCTGAATCATGGATGGTGTTGCGTCACCCGGTTTCAGATTGAGGTTCTGGTTGAGATTTCGGCGGAAGTGCACAGAACTGCGAATTCGAGAATCATCTACACAACATCACATATTGAGAGAAGACAAGTACCGGTAAAGTAAATGTAACTATCAGCCTTATCTAATTCAGCATCCATATCCAACTGAAGACGAGAAACGACAAATCGCCGGGCAGACGAACCTAACTTTATTACAAGTTAATAACTGGTAAGGGGTCCACTTTGTTCTCCGCCATTTTGCCGTGTGGCATTCTGGGATATTTCCCAAAATAATCGGCTCAGAGGGTTGACCATTTGGGCGAGGACGAGTCGGTGTGAATCGTGGCACCAGAACTATCAGGAATACTTTGGCGCCTACTGGGGGAAGCACTGCAATCAAGACTGAATTGTTCGTCACAGGAGAAAGGACGTACTTGCGTAGCTCTCTCTAATGCTGAGTTTGACTCTTGCAGGTTCATCAACGCCCGACGACGAATACTGCAACCGATGTTGGATGCGAGTAACCCAGACCAAACCAAAGTGAAGAAAAATAAACCACAGAACCGGCCGGTGCAGCGGTTTTGGCCAGAAAGTATTGCCAATATTCAACCCAAGCCGACACCCGGTCAACAGGGTACACCAAAAGAGGGACAGATTCACGCGACACAGATCTTACCGCTGACACAGGGTCAACAGATTATATTGCCGGCATCTGCAAGTGAGTAACTAGTGCCAGAATTGGGCTGCAGAGCCCTGAACTTTGGAGGGGGATAATTTACCCTTTCGTCTATATTGCATCATCTGCAAGTGAGTTACTAGGGCCAGGCTCTGGGCTGCAGAGCTCTGAACTTTGGGGGGGGAGGTAGGGGGTACCACTTCAGTATGTGCAGGGCTGATGAATGGGCAAAAAGTTCAGAATTTCTGGTGAAGTGTTGGACTTTGGGAATTTGACGGGCTTGTAATGAGTGTTTTTTCAATTTCAGTTGTAAATGTAACTGCTGATGGGCAAATTCTGAACACAACGTCAGCGACGGTCAACGTGCAGCAGCTCCAGGGTAGTAATCTCTCACCGATGTTAGGACAAGTTCAACAGACGACAGAATCTCCGGCTTTAATTATCCAAAACAATGAGGACTCTTTGAATAATTCCGACAACGGTGACGTCGGGTTGGTCCTGGATAACAGTGGAAGTTCAGATCTGGAATAAAACGGCTTCGTTTTGTAGATTTTATTCTTGTACACTTCATTTCCGAGTCAAAATTCACGTTTATAGGAATCAGTTTCTTGTTCGGTGGATAGGGGGCATTTGCAATTGGACAATGCATCAATGTAAAGTCATTATCTACTTCCTATACGAACGTCGTGACCTATTCCTACATGGTACCATAAAATAGCAGTCAGACAACTTTTCACAAAAAGACAATTAGACCATTCTCAAATTTGCAGATCTGTGCACTTCCGCCAAAATCTCAACCAGAACCTCGATCTGTGTCACGTCATTCAGTTTCAGACCGAGGTTGTGGTTGAGATTTCTGTCTATCTGATTAGACGAGTGTTATTTTGTAGGCGTGCGTTCTCTCCTTTGGGGAAATTTTCTGTACTTAGCTGTCTCATCAGAGACAGCTTCAATGATACAAATAACTGATGATCTTTAGATAAGTATCAAATTAATTAATTTAGTAATGATTCATTTCATAATTAATGCCAGCTACTAGACTTGTCGCGTGTTAGTAATCATTGATGTAAATGATGACAATTTTGAAACATTTTATAGATTTTATATAAATTTGACTGTCTTGTCCACTTTGTTTCTTTACACTTGGATTCTGTTCTCGTGGACTCGATCAGCACTGAAGTGTTTTGGTCCTCACCACTAGAAGTGAGTTCATCGATGACTGATATCAAAATGAGACCAAGGACTGAGGACGACTACAAAATGTTTTCTTACAATCCTTCGTTTATTCATGCACCCGGTAAAGTTATGGAATTTAAGATAATGGATACATTCAAGTCAATCTTGTGGACGGAATGGAGAACCCACATAACTTTTTATCCCGACAGTTAGGTATACAATACCAGTACAACTATTCTGAGATTACATAATCGATCAACTTCATCTCATCTCATCTCTTCATCTTCATCTCATTTTTTTTTTTTTTTTTTTGACTGATACAATAAATAAAGGGTTCAAGGGTTAAATTGGCAAAAATTTGAAAAATCACTTCTCGTGATCATTGGTTGAAATATGACTCAAATTTTGGAGAAATTTTCACCCGAGATGAAATCAAACAAAAGACTACTGGTCCCCTGTCGCTCGAGGATGGGACGGAAACCAGTCCAATCAAACAACAAACATTTTGTAAATATACGGACGGTGCACGATATGTGTTCAATATACATATTTACAATGTGAAATATACATAAAAAGCTATTCTACTAATAAATAAAACCCCCAGAAATTGACAAGGTCTTGACAGACTGGGATATAAGTTTTTTCCTTATCGAGAACAGCAGAGGTTTCAAAGGAGAAGACTTCTGCGTTTACCACCAACTTACACGTGAAGCAAAATGCTAGAGATAATGTGAGAGTGAAAGTCTCCAATCACCAGATGCAACCATCCTCAGGTAATCAGTGGTGCTTACTCTTAGCTCTCACTCCACTCCCTACATCACCTCACGCAATGCTGACCATCGGGAGCAAGCGCTAGTAAAAACTGGTTCCCTTGTAACGCCCAGCTTCAGCACGAGCAGTATGTTAGCAGGAAACCCATCCAAGAATCTCCAGTCATTTAGTCGTACCCTTCCCTTTATGAAACAAGTGCAAGAATGGTTGTGAAGACTCACTGGGTGTGAGCATGCAAGGAACCAGTTTAGCACTAGAGTCGTCAAGAACCACTGATTACCTTAGGATGAGTGCCACCAGAGGGCCATCTGATTTAAAACCTGAGTACTCAAATCAAGTTCAGCTTCGCACATTCTTTGCATTTGTGTAGACATCAATTCTTGGTGTAAAATCTGTGGTATCACACAAAATGTTTGATACAAATATTAGTTTTCGGACAAATATTTGATACAGTTAATACGCTTTGAAATGATGACAATCTGGATAAGAAACACCAATTCCGTCTTCCATACCCTCTGCCGGTGGAGGGCTGTTTAATTTCGGGGAGGGGTAACGAGGTATGGGGGAAGACGCCTTGTTTTCTGTCTCACACGCCGTCACCTGCTCGAGGGTCGGAGTACGGATGGCTTCAGGAGACGGTTGAGGGATCGGACTGAGCGGTCTTTCTTGTGGAGTTCCAGCACCAGAGAGCACTTCTCTCATGCCTGCCATTTCAGACTGGAAAGAACGGAAGAATGTTGAGGAAAATGTAACAAATAAAGTCGAAAGGAAGGTCCTACGATAACACATCTCAAACTGAAGGGATGCAATCGGTAGAATCTGAGCCATTACACCTGGTACTTGCCATACACACTGATTAATTTGTAGTCCTGTTGTTGTTAGTCATTTGAAATTGTGTAATTGTGGCCCATGACAGCAAAATGAGTCGGAATGCGCACAGAAGACCCAAGGTGACACAACGGTTTGTTGATTTCAGGATCATCTGCCAATTGTGAAATTTGACCCATTTGTGTACATGTAATTGTTCTCTGGTGTCATCTTGCGTCTTCTTTCCGGCGCATTCTGACTCATTTTGCTAGCACGGGTTACAATTACTGTCGCACATGGAGCACAAACCAAGTTAAAGAGCTTGCATTATACACAGACCACAGACAAAAGGCAATCGCTCTGACAGTCAGGTTACGTAATTAGTTAATTCAAAAGCCAGACAGAACACACCAAGTCCAAATCGTTAGCTCCATGTTGGAAGGGAATTTTAGTCAAGGGGATGATATTCTGGGTCAAGATATGTAAACCTAGACATGAAAGTTAGAGGATCTGAAGCGTAAGAACTCGGGAGACAAGTTGGCACTTCATCATCAGAACAGGTAATACATGGTCAAAAGATTATAACAGACACACAAGGCAACACAATTGCTTACACTTCACGCCACTGCTTCAACGTTCTGTCCTACACCAGGCAACTTCTCAATCAACTAAAGACATCAAAATCACAGAAACTAATCAAGAACTGAACGATATGTAGTGCTAATTAACTCATCAACACATTATAATAAGAAGGAAAACTAAGATTATGAATTGAAACCTTTTCGTGGGCCTTTTTTGTCTGAATTATGAACTTCGCTGCAATAATACAATGTTAGAAGCTGAAGCAAACTTTGAGCAAAGCAATTAAAGGAAATGAAGAACAGTAACAGAAATGAAATGTTGATTTTAATGCAGAAAATAAGGTCTTTATTTGCAAAAAACATGAAACTGAGCTTGATTTGTGAGGAGAAAAGCCATGAAACCCAGGCTAGTCATCTTTGGAACAATCTTCACAAACGCAACCTTCTAAAACACAATTTACCTCAGATGCTTTTCTCGACAGGTCAATCTTGTGATTGACAGGTGTCTTGACCTGAGGGAGGTCGTCGCCGTCCTGGACCATCTGTTTGTATTTGTTGACAGCGCTGAGGTTTCTGGCAGTGGGATTGCTGACATTGTTTCCTGGAAAAGGATAGGAAATTCTGGAGTTGTTGTCTTTTACACATGACGAGAGCTTCCTGAAGTCTTGATCTCACGCATACAGGCACCAAAAGGGCACATCCAACTCCTTTAACTCATGGGTACGTTTCACACCAGCAATTCGCTGGGCCTACCGTAATCGGTCAACGCAAGTCAGCGGTCTGGCACCAGTTCAACATGACAGAACACGGCCTCACTCCTCCCGGATTCTACTGTGAGAGATGTCCCTCCCCACCCCAGACGCAGACAACTGGAAGAGACGCCACAAGCAGGGATGTCAACCGATTTTAGGGAAAAGTCGGACAACACTTAGGGGGGAGCGCGAGGGGGGCGTCCCCCCTCGCGTGAGAAAATTTTGTCATTTTGGACCGCTAGAGAGGCTTTTTCCAGACATTTCAGACGCCAAGATCCAAAGCGCCGACATGCCCAGTTTGGTTCCCAAAGCCGCCGGTAGGGCTAGCCATATATGGTGAGATAACCTAACGGAGTTTCGGAACTGTATTGCGCCAGGAAGGAAACAGCCAATCAAGTATCTCCCACTTTTCCCGCCACATGCGATGCCGTTCCAAATTTGGGCATGCTACTACGGTTCATTCACTGCGTCAGCAAAGTGTGTGGCGGGCTTATACGTGATTGGCCACCGGATTCCCATTGACTGGGCTGTCGTGTCTGCTCTGCGTTGTTAGGATGGCGGCGAGGGCGATCGGCAAAGATTCTGCGGGGTCCGGCGCGGGAAGGCGGTTTGACATATCTAACGATCTTGTTGAACATGGTTGAAAAGCCCAACCTTGTAGGCCCCTACCTATTAGACCCCCCCCCCCATTTTTATTGCAGATTTACACGAATCTCAGGACCCAACTTTCCCTGCCAAAAAGTCGGATTTCCGCCGATCGGCGGAGATTTGACATCCCTGCACAAGATCAAATCCTTGACTGTACGCTCACCTATCACATGACATTTCTGGTCCCACGTCCCTACGAACGTCCCCCACGGATTTTCCATGGACCTCGGGACACCAGGCTTCAGGTAGCCCCGGTCATCAGCGATGATCTGAGTGAATCCGTCCTGAGATCGTGGCCGCTGAAACAAATTGAGTATTCAATCATGAGTCATGATGAACTGAGTATTCAATGAGTGCACACTGGAGATCAGCAAACTGTGCTGGTGACGACGGTGGAACTTAAACACCTTTACCGGGGCTCAAAACTCACTTCAACCATCACGGCAATTGCCTCTAGTCTGCAGTTCGAATTAAACAATGGAAATGGCCACAGAAGAGCCCATCTTTGGCGGCCATTTTCTGACAAATGACCACCGAATGACTTTGGGGAATTTTGAGCCCTGTCTACCATTATCATATGGCGTCTCCCTAGAACAGAACTCAAACTGCCGCCTGCAGCTCACTTGACTGCTCAAAACAGGGCCAACTCTTATTACACTCGCACGCAGTTGAAGCTTGTAGACTGGTGCCTGTCTCTGCCAAAGCACCATGTGGAGAGATGACAGGGACGGGAACAAGTCTAAATCTTACAGAGTATGATGTGAGAATTCAGCATGCGGAAAATGTGTGTTTCAAAACTTCAGCTATGATTGCAGCAAGGAATGAAGGATGGTTAAGTCAGATAAGATGAAAAGGTAAAAGGTAAGCATGCAAAATAAATGAAGAAAACCAAATCAATAGTTTTTTCAGGGATCTGGAGGTCAAATGAGACTATATTTTATTGTTTGTCTCGATTCTCCACCTTTTTTTCTTGAAGTCACATGTGCAGTTAGTAGGGGAAATTGAAACTAGTGTTATGGGATTCTAAACGGAAACACTTCAAGCCTAAAACATAAGAAATGTTTTACCTCAGCATCAACATCAGGGAGATGTTTATATTTTGGATTTACGGGCTGAATAGTAAAAATGACTGATGATAAATGGAGGTGATCATGATTCATGATGATAAGACAAAGAAACATATTCAGGATGACTGGTTTTACCTCTCCATACCATGATTTGTTGGGTAAATCACTCAAATACCTCCTAATTCTACAAAATCTAAATGATTCTATACAATAGTTCCTTTTCCCCACCAACCCCAAACTCCTGAAACTTCCCCTGGTCTCATTTCCAGGCCATGTCCAAGACTATGCACATGTGGAAGTAAAGACGTGGAAGTAAAGACGTGGAAAGTAAAGACGTGGAAGTAAAGACGTGGACTACTGATGAGTCTCCCACAAGAGGGGGAAAGGAAATACGTACTGCTCTATGAACTTTTGGAACTTCCCAGTTTTGAAGTCGTTTCGGATGGAACGCCTTCTCGTACTGAAATTGACAAGGTAGTGAAGAGCAAAAGTGAAATTAAAACTGGTTGCTCACAACACAACGTCAATGACAAGACAAACGTGAAGTGACAAACTCTCGATCTCGTCATCGTCGTGCATTGCAGCTGCTGCGGTGAGTGCGTGCAGCAGCAACTGCCCATATGTCATGTAGTACCGGTATGTGGGCCGGGCTGGCTATACTAGGACGAGGAGTAGGAGCGAGGAATACTAGCATAAGCCAGGTCTATAGGCTCATCCTCATTGTCCTGACTTTGAGTCAGCAAATGGGGCCAACATTGCAGCAGCAACAGCTGGGCTGCCATGTCCCCCATGGCCATGAATGATGCATGCATTGGCCTGTGCATCGTGCGCGTACACGCAGTGTGGCAGTGCAGTCTGCAGACCGTGACGTGAGTGAGTGAGGAGCTCAGCGATTCAACATCAAAATTTCATATTTCTCACCTGATTTGCGCTAAAATGGAGCGACATTTCGATAGATATGAATCTAACGAATCAAATAATGTATACTTGGTATCAAATAATTCAATCAAATTGTCTTCTACTGGCGTTTTATTGGAAAGAATTTTCTCTCTCCGCTTGTTTTTCAAGACCGGAAGTTGATGTGGTATCCTAGGAACCTCGTCTCCAGGTGACGCAGTGAATGACCTGGCGACGAGGTTTGACCTAGACTGATTCTCTGCCCTCGTAACGCTCCGCGGATACGAGTACAGCAGAGCGTTGCGGGAGGCAGGAGACCAGGCGAGATAACTCGCTGGCGGGAAATTCAAATATCGTAATGAATAGGGCTGACCCTGCCACACCTTCTAATGGCCCTTGAGGCAGTTACATGTACATCTCTTTGTTTTTTTTGGGGGGGGAAACTGTCGATGAATCTTCAATGAACCAAAGCTTTGCAGTGAAACACAGAGATGAGACAAACGTTTGATAGACAATCGAGATAAAAGTAAATATAAGAAGAAACACGCTATGAAAATAGATGGACGTTTTATTTTCTTCACAAAAGGGGTCGCGATTAAAAAGATTTCTCTCTGAAAATGTTTTTTTTCGGTACCGGGTACAAAAAACAGTGTCATTGAAGTACGGGACATTTACAGCACAATAATTTCCCACCCAACACCGTCTGCCTTCTTGGCCTTTGTTCTGTGGTCATATCTACAGTATGAACAATTGTAGGCCTATATACTGTGCGGGAATGGTGTGATCAGATCACAGAGTCAGAGCCATCGTGGACAGATATGATATAAACGTGGGGAGAATTCTAGAGGCGCTCTCCATAGTTTAGGCGACAAATTATTGGAAATCATCAAGTTACACAAATATTTTTCGGTGGTTGCCTGAAAGAAGGCCATTTAAGTACTTTGTTGATATGTTACAAATAAATATACATCTTGGATACAAAAACAGCAATCTTGATCCAATACAACACGGTCCAACATAGGAACATCAACAGACACACATTACTTGTGTCGCTGATGTGTCACCAATGTCTGGGCGCTTATCTGTTCAAGAGAGCAAATAAGTTAAAACTTTGTAAAGAAATGCATTAACTAATCAAATACATGATACCTACAGTCCTCAAATCAACTCAAACTATTTTACATCTACTAGAGCCATATATTAATCATACTAAGTACACTATAGGTCTAAAGGCCTGTTTCCACTCCAGTGATATCCGCATCACTCTGCATAAATTCAGCATAAACCATGTGACGGCGGAAAAACACTGCAGTGGAAATGGGCCTTTACACAATTTACGTTTCTCTATTCTGGTGAAATGTGCTGAATCTTTCTGGAAGAACAGCTGGTTGGAAAACATACCACTTTGTTGAATGCTTGTTAGAAAGTAACTGAATACAAGTTTATTAGGTAAATGGAAATGTTTAGGCCTACATAGGCCCAAATCTGAAGCTGCCAGGCTGCTCAGAATTGGCAGCAAGTTCAGCAGCAAAGTGAGTGCATTCTCCCACAGCAGGGGTTTTTACCTTGCTCCTCTTCATCCATTCACACTTTGTGTGTAAGTGTATATGAAGAGGAGTGAGACCAAAGCCCTGCTGTGGGAGAATTGAGGATGCTTCCTTGATCATCTCTCCAAAGACCTAATATTGTCTGACGCGTAATGCATTATTCTCATCCAGTTCTAAACGCACGCCACCTTTTGGTGGTTTTTGCATAGGAGTGTTTTGTTGAGCAAGATCTGCTGACGCTGGTGCAGAGTTTCTGAAGGCCGAGTTAAGGATGAAACACGATTATGAAGTTGGCTAGAATTCAGCCAGTCAGTCTCGGGTTCAGGCTGAATAATCATCCTAAACATGACAAATTATAGCGCATGGCGCACAACGAATCCTATAGTCTTAGAAAGGATACACAGAGGCAGTTTCTGAAGGATTTCCATGGTGCAGACTCAGGCCAACGTCTCGTTGAAACTTGCTGAGCCACTCGCGATGTTCTGCTAACCTGTCTTCTGTGGGGATACTGTTTGATTGGAGATTAGTGAGTGGACCTTTGAAGTTGTTCAATGCATCCCTGGAACAGTAGACAAGAAAAGATGGAGCAGTGACACGGCACAGCTTACAGTTTCTGGGCAGATTGTTTAGTACTCCTTTGATTCTTTGCCAACAGACAGTTGGAAGTACAAAACAAGAGGGCCAACCGCCACGAAACTACGATAGCACTAACAGGGCCTAACAGAGAAATTTTGTAATGGTAAAAGCCATTGCATACCTCTCCGTTAGGCACTGTTAGTGCTATCGGAGTTTCGTGATGACCCACCCTGGTGACTGAGAATCAATCAACAGACAGTCAGTCTGTAAGCTGTTGGCTGATGCCTCAAGCACTTCACATGTCTTGTCATCATACACGCGAGTGATTTCACAACTTCCGTAACTTACCTCCCAGAGATAGGCCCAAAGGAAATGTTCGGCCGGGATGAACTGAAGGAGGATAAGGGTGGACGGCGATCTGAAAATGAAGGGAGGTGATATTGTATAGACAAATCCCAAATTGACGTGAACAAAAAAGATCTGTGCACTTCCGCCGAAATTGCAAACACAACCTTGATCTGAAGCTGAATGACGTGACACAGACTGACAACCCCGTCAGAGTCGACCATCGCTGAATCATGGATTGCGTCACATCAACTTGTTTCAGATCGAGGTTGTGGTTGCGATTTTGGCGGATTTACACAGATCTGTGAACTCGAGAATCGTCTGTTGTACTCAGGTTGGTGAGGAGCCTGTGACCCAAAACAAATGGTTTCATTAGCAGATTTTATCAGCAGGGCTGTAGTCTGTGGCACAGTGGAATCATGAGCATCTGTCTCCTCTGAGGTTCTGGGTTCCGGTTGATCCCTGGTTGAAACCAGCTCTTTATCTGATAGAGAGAGGGACTCTCTTAAACATACACCACAGAAGAAAGTTAGAAAGCACTTGTGTGGTCAGATTTAGAAGTGGCTCACTGTACAAGGTAATGGTGCTGACTTTGCAACATTTCAACTGAATTCTAGATAAACTCCATCAAACTTACCAATAAATACAGGAGCTACAAGCAAAAAGAAACAAGCAAGCAAAATGTTAGATCTAAAGCAAAACCAATGTTANGGTGGGGGGGGGGGGGGGTAAGGATTGTTAGGAGCGTTATATGATCAGGAAACCGTGTGCAATCTGTGCAACAAAACAAACCCAACAACATTTAACTGCAGCTGGTTGCAAGTGCAAGCTCATCTGTTAGATCTTAGTTATCTGGACTCTCAATCATGTTAAGCAAATTTGCACAAGTTATCAACTTCACCAAAACGATAGCATGCTTACCCCCAAAATACTTCCGCCACTTTCTCTCCAGAGCAGCCTCTGCGCTCTCAAATGCTGTGTTTCCCCAGTCAACTTTCGTGACGGGTTTGGATCTGAAGGAGAGAACGGACAAGATGAAGAAACTTGGGAATTATCACAAATCTGTTCTACGTCGATCCCTGATTTGAACTGAGCTGCAATAATCGATAGTAACTCACATGTATGGATTGACGGGCTGCCAGCTGTGAAGAGGATATGTCGGAGGTTCTCGGCTCACGGGGGCGGGGCGATCTGTAACAGATAGAATCATGATTGTACTGACTGCAGACTGGTCCTCCATGCTGGGGTCAACGAGAAAGACGGAAGTGGTCTGTTTTAACCTCAACCACTGCCCTGCCACGCTCCACTTTTATGATCCATACCTTCATTTTGTGCTGGCGTAGCTGGAGTCTGAGGCAGGTTCAGCATGCTCATCACCCGACCAAGATCGTCGTTCAGTTTCTTGATCGAGCCGATCACGTCGGCGCCGACTTGGTTCCCGAGCTGGTTTTCTATTCGTTGATTGGGAGGATTCTGCATCCCGACGTGCAAACTCGGCATCGAGAGGAATTTATTCTTCATGCCGATGTTCAGAGCTGAAAGATGAGGAATTTGAGGTGAGCTAGGCTTTACAGCTTCAGTAAAAGACCCCATCCAAGTGAGGAACATGAGTAGCCTGAGATGACCTCTTCCGTACTTACCAGGGCCAATAATGCTATGGCTTCGGCCGTGACGGAAAAATCAAATACACTTCCGCCTCACTCCTCCTCCCCTCCCCTCACTCACCTTGAGGTAGATTCAAATCTTCAATATAGATATCATTACTTCCGACCCCAGAACTTTCATCTGAACTGCTGTGATCAAGATCGAGGGCCTCCAGACCTCGGGAGTATTTCTGATCGTGTCCGGCACTTAGATATGGCTTGAAGAAACTATCGGTGTCGGAGGAAGACTGGAAAAGACATGAAAAAGATGTGATGACTTTGTTACAATACGTAAAGTCGTCTCCGAATTTCGCAAATTTTCGACCCCAACCAGGGTCTTCCTCAGGCACTTTCTAGTAGAGATCCCAGAAGTGATCTCTGGGATATCTACTGGGATCTCTACTTAGAAAGCCACGGATTTAATTGACAAGTCATTAAAAACTGTAGAGTGAGACCAACCTCGTCCGATTCCAGCGCCATCTGCAGCTGCCTCACTTTGTGTTCCTTCTCCTTCAACAACCTCGTCCCCTGGGTCATATTCTGGAAGATACTGTCGAGTTCTTCAGCCTCTTTTTCGAGGTTGGCTTCGACGTCATGGAGCATGTGGGCGCTGGTCGAGGAGATATCCTGAAAATAAACGTTCTCTGATCAATTTTAATCCTGACAGACGTGGATACGAAAACACAGGATTCCCACAAAAATGTCAATGAAATGATCCATGGACCATGTGCTCACCTGTGTGAATGTACCAGAACAAATGACAAATGTTAAATCAAAATGTTCCCGGGCAAACCTTGAATTCCAGGTACAGAGGCTATCCAGACGCCTGATTCACACCAAGTTTGAAGAGTACAAGGTCAAATAACCATGAAACGTGCCACCAAATGACAAAATTTTGAACTTTGACCTCTGTGACCTGAAAAGTAGGTCAAATCACAACCCCGTTACATAAATGTCAATTATCCTCATTAGATAGAGCTGTGATAAAAATTTGGAGATAATCCTTTCTTCAGTTCAGGAGTTATTGCACTTTTTGTGCTTTGGGTTTTGGCCACCTGGTGGCCTGATCTAAAAACGATGATCTACAGGCCTTGATCACAAAATGATAGCCTACAGCCTACTTTTAAAGCTTTCTTTTATAGTGCCTGTGTATATAGAAAATAATTATTGATTTTAATAAATTGGTGACCGACAAGCGATTATCCATTTGGTTACATGATGACTTACATGTATAGAGCAGGGTGACACCTCGGTCATGTTCGAGAGATTGTCACAGGTGGCGTGTGTGTATTATAAGTTCAAACTCACGCATATCTTGCGTGGTCTACTTCACCTTGGCCATTGTGTTACATGTATGTAGTTGTGAGTCATGATAAGGTATTGGCCCTACTTAAAGTACATATTAAAACTTCCCGGCAGTTTGGAATGATGGGACACCGTCTGCGTACCAGTAGGTGATTGTGTTTGGGATCACCTGATGACATGACGTCAGTCAGTCGTCACTGGCGAGACGAAGAAGATAGGCCAAAACTGCTTGACACGTGTCGACATCAAAGCTATTTAGGCCTTAGAATGCATTCATTCATCACTAAAAGATCCGAGTCAAAATATATCTACCGTACTATACGGACATGGAGAACAGGTTTTAAGATGACACCATCCACTGTGTTCACAGTTTTGACCCTAATTGTTGGGTTGGTGAACTTCACTGTCAATGCAACTCAAGGATTTCCTGCCTGTACCAACAACTGTGGTAAGCACTCAAGCCATTTTTCACTTGCTGAATTAGAACTACATGTACCGGTAATTCTACCTGGGTCGTTGACAGGGATATGAGGCCAGGGGCAAATCCAGTATTTTTTTCAGGAGTAGAGGGGTCTTGAGTTGGAGGAATGAGCTTGACTTATTCTTCCAAAGTCTGATCGAGGATGGCATAGCGCAAAGAACAACGAAGAAAATTTTAGAATCTCGATGCTCTAAATTGCGATTTCAGCCAAAATAAGACAACTGGTGTGAAAAGACTTCATGTATTTTGCAAAAGACAGCATTTGTCAGTCCCGAAGGTGTCCTTAATAGAGAGGTTCGACTGTATGTCGCTGACGGGATCGGGGTTCTCCCAAGGAAAATTTTAAAATCTATGTTCTAAGTTGCGATTTCTGCCCAATCCTGACCAAAAGTCATTGCTTGCAGAGAGCAGGGAGGGGGCCTTTATTTCATAATTGGTGTGTCAGGAAATTCTCTTCGTTTCAGATGTTTCAGTGGAATACTTGGTTTGTCATCTGGATTGGATTCAACAATCACACTATGTCACAGCCTCTTGCAATGTGACATTCAAGAACAAGGATAGTGCGCACAAGATACCGGAAGGTTTGTTATCATCGGCTTTTTGCGAGTGTTTCAAATTTACCTGTCAAACAATTTCAATTGGACGAGAGAAGACCTCATGTGATTTGGCGAATGATAGAGAAAAAGATAGAAGTACCACTTTCAATTGGGCGTGAACAGATCAAAAACAGTTGTGGACCAGCTCCAACCAGTTTGTTATTTATACTTTACGGAATCGGCGAGAGAAGTTTGGTAGTTGCCAGCTGTTAATTTGTTCTCCGCTGACGTCATCAATCACTGAGTGTCAGTTACAAAAATGCTCTACTTTTTCTTTCAGCTCCTCCAACTGGAAGAAATCTGGACTGCTCCATGAAGTTCAGCGACACTGATATTACAATGCAGGGAGATTCTTTAAATGCTGTATCATTTTCTGTCAAGGAGGCAGTCAAATTCAGCAACGAGAAGCAATGTAAAGTTGACGAAATCGCAATGAGGGTAAGAGTGTGGCAAATGTGAATCATTCACTCCGAATGGATCTTTCATCCTTTATAGCAGGGCCGACCCCCCCCCCC
>NMRB01003963.1:33846-44940 GCA_002633025.1 Notospermus geniculatus | reverse complement strand
TACTGCCTTTTTGCATTGTTTTTGGGTTGGGGTAGTGAAGTTACTGCCTTTTGATCATGGTCTAATTCTTTAAATACTGGGAATTGGAGTTAAATGGTACATCAGGAAGGTGAAGCTTCAAGAGCTGATTCCAAAATGACCAAAAGGTGTCTCTGTCCCAAAATGGGAGTTACTGCCTTTATGCATTGGACGGCTGAATTAAAAGCGATAACTTCAACGAATATTTCGTTATTTTTTCATTCTGTTCCATTTCCCATTGGTTTCTCACAATTCCTTCCCTACCCGGACAGGCGCACCCTTCCAAGATTTTAGCCTACTATATATAAGTAGTCTCAAGATCGCGCCCCGATGCCGAACACGTGCTTCCCGCGGAATTCTGTCGCGCTTCTATATTGCGACTTCAGCATTTCAATCTGTCATTATATTTCAAAGTCCATTTCCCCGAAATCTCTGCTTGCATTCTTCAAAAACTTATTTGGCTGAATCCAGGAAAGAATGCTCTTTCCATTCATATCAAATTCGTTTGCCAATTTCTTTCCAGACTTGAACATTGAATGACTGGGTAGGCCTATAGTACTTCAGACCGCCGGCCTTAGCGAAAACGTCGGCAGCGAAACGGGAAGACGACGGTGGCAACTATAGGGCCGTCGCCCCGTTCTGTTTACGTTGCACGAAAAAAAAACATTAGGGAGGTGGAGATAGCGACTTATCACGGATCCTACGTAGGCCTAGAAACGGATCGAAATGTACACAAAATTTGTCCTCGTTTACAGAATTCTATCAGTATACGTAATAAGGATCCGTGATATGTCGCTGATCTCAATCTCCCTGCAGTCTACATGGTCTCGTACCAAGTTTCACACACTAACAGGAAATAAGAGAAAATCACGAATTAACGTAATTGCAAGTTACATGTTCAAATACTAAGTTTTTGAAGTCAAAAACCTGGTTTCTGAACAAACGGCTTTCCATGCTGTGTTTTTGAAAGCAGAAAGTAAGTTTTTGGCCAGAAACTAAGCTTCTGACTTCAGAA
This sequence comes from Notospermus geniculatus, assembly GCA_002633025.1. NCBI lineage: Eukaryota > Metazoa > Nemertea > Pilidiophora > Heteronemertea > Lineidae > Notospermus > Notospermus geniculatus. The sequence continues at coordinate 43,907 of NMRB01003963.1, read as the reverse complement.
ACCAAGATTTTGGTCCAGAAACCAAGATTTTGGTTCAGAAACTTAGTTTTTGGTGCAGAATCTTAGTTTTTGCTCGTGAAACTAAGTTTCTGGATCCAAAGTACTAGTTAGATGTCCAAAAACTAAGTTTTTGGACCAGAAACTTGGTTTTTGAAGTCAGAAACCTAGTTTCTGGAGCAAAAACTAAGTTTCTGGAAATAACGAACAAACGGCTTGCCATAAACGTGGGCTCGTCGCCAGTGCAGCTGCTGTATGTGAATCCAGGTGGCGGAGAGCGATGACGCTCTCCATTGTCCACTCTCCAATCTCCAGTATCCAGGGTTTTCGAATACCCGGGAAAGCACGGGGATTTATGTAGTGCAACCGCTGCTATGGGGAACCCGCATGACTGCAGATGGCGCAACAAGTATAAGACCCGAATGACGTACTGACGTCACTTTTCTCGCTGTTGACGTCGCGCCGTCAAAGCATGTGTACATTTTTCTACACAATTTTCCGTGGAAATTTTCCCCAAAGACGTTGTCAATATTGGCATCCTGTGGCATTTCTGACGAAACAAAGCAATGATATATGGAGAACTTTGAACATGAAACATGGCAGTGTAATTTTTAAAATCAAAATCGAACCAAATAGAGTGGTTTATTTTGGAGCAAGAAATAAATGGAAATACTGTTAGAAAATAGGACTTCCGGGTCTTACAGTGACAGCGCCACGTCGTGGCGTAGTTCGGCGGGTTCCTCATTGTAATGGATTTTCATGGTGCGTCCTACTGCCGCTAGGTGGCTCCCTCTACGTCGGCAGCTAAATTACCCATTAGAGATCGCATGCCGTGGTCCTTTAATTGCCTGGCACCTCAATTGGTTTATGAGAATGTTAAGGAGCGTTTTTGAGCGAGTAAAATAGATTTTAAGTTCAAACCGTGCATCGTTTGCACTTCCGTTACAGGATCAATAGGATATAATGACGTACAGTCATTGACATACGTTTATATACCCCTGGTACCTTGAATATTTCAAATATTACTGGGCCAATTTTAACAGGATGTGTTCCACATAGAAATACTGTGGTCGCGGAGTTATGCCTGATTGGGGGCGGTTCTATAGGCCTACATTATAACCCGCAGGAGAAGCCTAAAGGCCTGTATCCACTAGTCCGGGTTACCGCTGCGGTTTGCCGCGCCGGGATTTTTTCACAGGGTTTTGGATAATCCTTGGATGGTTTAACAATCCCGATGCCTGTGAAAATCGCTCCCGCGCCGCAAACCGCACCGGAAACCGTTGTAGTGGATTTTGGCTTGAGACGGCGTTGCGTTCCCTTGCGATCACCTTATATGGCAATCGGAAGTCCTTATAAGGTGATCGTAAGGGATCGCAACCCCGTCTCAAGCCGAAATCGCAACAGTGGATCACCCGATTTAAATAAATGAAAGCAATGCCCGAATACAAATCTTGGGAAGGCATGTCTTGGATTCATTCATATTGAAAACATGAAACCAACATCGTGCCATGTAATATGGTAATAGCAAAATGGGCGGATATGAAGCCATTCCGGCATAACCCCGCGCCCACAGTAGGCCTATATCTTGTTGGTCATACATGTATTTCTGCTTTAAAATTAAATTTTTGGAAACTTTGAAATATCCTAATTATGTAATAGCTCATCAGAAAATTACTAAGAATCGAACTTTTTGTTGTGTAATTTTTGTGATTTTTGTTGTGTTTCGATAGAGTAGAGCTTTCAAAGGATTTTGGGCTTCGTTTCATCAAAGTATGTTGAGTGATTGCTGAGATATTTGAGGTTATCAGAAGTTTGATAATTTGAGGTTTTCATGGTTTTCAGGAAATTTTGATGCCATTAGACACCTCAAATATGATAAGAGAGAGCTTCTGCAAGCGCCCGGTTAGGCCATACGACTAAGTTTATCTATTGTTTGGTGCACTCATACACAATAGATAAACGTCGTCGTAGAGCCTAACCGGGCGCTTGCAGAAGCTCACTATTATGTAGGATGTCAACTTCCAGAACTTTTATTGCAAATTTTCGATCCCCATCGGGGTCTTTGTCAAGCTAGAACTTATCAGTAGAGCTACCAAAAGTGTAATGATAATGTAGCTCTCTACTGATAAGTTCCAGCTTGACAAAGACCCCGAATGGGGTCGAAAATTTGCGAAATTCTGGAAGTTGACTTCCTATTAGGGAGGTTTCGCAAGCGCCCGGTTAGGCCATACGACGACGTTTATCTATTGTTTGGGTATACCTAAACAATAGATCAACGTCGTCGTAGTGCCTAACCGGGCGCTTGCAAAACCTCCCTTATATCATTTTGTGTGTCAACTTGTGTGCTTTCTTTTTTGGACCTCAAAATATGGGCTTACAAACTTTTGGAAGTTTTGGCGTTAACTGGGCAGAAATATTGCATATTTTGCAATAAAAATGTCGAAGGAATACATTATCAGAACTAAGAAATAGAATATTAAGGATTACATTATTAAAGGAATACATTATTAGAACTTCAGCCAATGTTTATTTTATTTTCTTATCGACACTACTACACATGTTTCGCACTTAAATTTTCTAATTAAAAAATGTTGATATTTTGAACAATATGCTAACTTTCAACCAGTTTTCGCTAAAAGTTCCTAAACTTCATACCTCTACGTTTTTAGGTGAGCTGTCTACTGACATCAAGATTTTTCTGAAAAATTGGAAATTCTCCAACTAACAAAATTTTGATCATCTCAAATATCTCAGCAACCACTCAACAGACTTTGATGAAACAAATCCTTAGAAGGTTTCAGCAACCACTCAACAGACTTTGAAGAAACAAATCCTTAGAAGGTTTCGTTCTATCGAAACTGTAACAAAAAATACATAAAAAACGTTATAATAAAAATGTTGATGGGGTCTGATGACACTCCATCGAGTGATCCAACGCCAGGCGGTCTTTTGTGTGAGATGAGTGCCGGTGTCACCTTTCTTAATTCCTCCTTACAATTCTTTACCAATGAAGGCAAGAGAGCCTTCGTAACCTCTAATGGAATTGACGCCATTTACTAACTTGACCTGCGATGAATGGGACTTATTATTCCGTGAGCTTGGTGTTGGGACAATAAGGAAAGGTCGACTATAAAATAAGACTTGAACTGTTGACTGGAGTTTCGACTGAAACTTTCGAATAAATTCTTCATAATTACGACATGGAAGCTCCAATTGAAAATTTGAAAACTTATTCGTGTATAGAAACAGGAAAGCTTTAAAATGACGTTGGTTTCACTTCAAAAAAATATGCGATTGAAAATCACACTTTTTTATAGAAATTTCGAACTTTTGTCAAAAATACAACTCATGCAAGTTCATGATATTTTTGGTCTCAAAATGTGTCTTGATGCCCTACTGCCGTGAAAAGCAAAGACTGATCCGCAGAAGATTTTAGGAAATATTTAAGTTTATTAGCTGTGCATTTACTTTTGATTAAGGGTGTACATGTATGATGCTTTCTGAGAACTCGTATGAAAATATAATTTGGTCAGCCTCCAGTCAAGTCTCTGTTACCATAAATTTGAGTCTGTAATTTTACAGACCACGTCCTGAAACTCTGCTGCAGGAATTTTCTATAAAATGCTGTGTTTTCAGTGCGATGGAAATCACGAAAGCGCGAGGTTTCCATCAAAAACTGACTTTTTCAGAAAACCATCGAAAAAAGATTTTTTCTCAAAACAAACTATATTTTATGACTGACGTAAAACACAACACCCATTTTATTGTTCATATTTAAGTTTCCGCAATGAAATGTCCGGAGTTATTCAATAAAACTACTTTATCAGCAAAACAACAAAATGTTTCTAAAAGGGTACCGGTAGTAGGTACATTATTTTTGAAACAACATTGTTTTTCCAGAGAACCTTCCGTTTTGAACCTCGACCTTAGCGGTCAATGATTTTGCCGGGGCGAGGTTGGCAATAAACCCGACCCCAGTTCTGTGCGAACTAATACGATGGTGCTGGTCTGGCGTCCTAACGCACGACAGACCAGCACTCAAGCGGCGAATTTGGCTTGAGACGGGGTTGCGGTCGCTTGCAACCGCTTTATATGGCAATCGGAAGTCCTTATAAGGTACCCGCAAGGGAACGCAACCGCGTCTCAAGCCAAAATCGCGACAGTGGATCACCCGCTTCAATGATCCCAACTACAACCTTGCGGCCAAGCGGGCTAAAAACTTAGTTTCATTTGGTTGTCATTACTCGAGGGCCTATTTCTTTGCAGGAGCGGGTAACCTGAAGCTTATTACATACACGAACAGTTGCGAGCACTGTGGCACAGGCGGGCCCATATTTGCCGACGTCGTCGGGGAAAGTTGCAGCATCAACAACTATAACTTAAGAGGATTCAAATCCGCAAAGTAAGCAAATAGAACGTCATTGGTTTCTGCAGTAGGTCACAGGTGAAGGGGTCAGAGTCAGAACAACTTAAGTGCATTTTTTAAATTTTACAGGAGAAGCTAAAAACGCTTTTTTGCACATAGGTCGTTGTGGCTCTAAAAAAATATTTTTGATGAATTTTAGCCAAATGCTAAGTAGGCATGTTATGCTGATTTGATAAGAACAAGAAATATTTTTGCTTCTTCAAATCACTCTTAGTTACTGTTTAGAGTGTCTAGGGAGATATAAAACAAGAAGTCAATCTCCAGAATTCACGAATTTTCGACCCCAACCGGGGTCTTTTTCAAGTGGAACTTTACAATCTGAAACTCTAGAAAAGACTGAGCTGAAACCCAAATGTAGAACTAACACCTGTGTAGACAGGATGAGTGAGCAATTAAGAAAAGAATAGTGTCCAAGCACCACAAATGGTTGCTGAATCTAATTCTTAATTAGGTTCAGCAACCATTTGTGGTGCTTGGACACTATTCTTTCCTTAATTGCTCACTCATCCTGTCTACACAGGTGTTACATGTAGTTCTACATTTGGGTTTCAGCTCAGTCTTTTCTAGAGTTTCAGATTGTAAAGTTCCACTTGAAAAAGACCCCGGTTGGGGTCGAAAATTCGTGAATTCTGGAGATTGACTTCTTGTTTTATATCATTTTGTGTGTCAATTTTGTGCTATTCTGTATCTTGGAGTGTCTAGGGAGCATGCAAAACACAAGAGATTATTGGGACGAACATGGGTAGTTCTGGCTCTCAGCCTTTTTTTACTCTAATTTCACCCAAAAGGGGGCAGTACTTCCTCATGGAGCTGTGCTTGTTGAATAAAGCTCTTTTCAAGCTTCATTTTGATATATCAGTTCCAAAATAACCCAAGTGGCACATACATGTAAGTTGTTCCTGGCTCTGACCCCTTCAAGTCAAAGCGCAACGTAGTAACTTTGCCGTCGAGGACAACATGGCGACCTTGAGGCAAATTAAGAAAAAAATGAAATCCTCGGAATATCAGGGTCGGCCGAACGCTCGGCGTCTGAACTAAAAAGCCGACGCTCGGGAGCCCGAAGTACAGGTATAAAGCCAACTATAGCGTCAAAGGTCACATTTTGGTATTTTAGAGAAAAATGGGTTTATGTTTCCAGAGTTGGAATGACAACTTGGAAGAGTTTTGTTGTGGAAAACACTTCTAATTAATTGTTCTGGAATACATTTTAAGATGTTTTTAAAGAATATATTATATAACAGGATTAAATACGACTTGCTGTGTTTTACCTCTGGTTTCATACTGAGTTTGCAAAGATAATTACATAATAAGTCACAATTCTGATGACTTAGTGGTGCACTCACTAGGTTTTTACGTCTGTCATTCCAAGGCTTTTTGCAAACAAAAACTGTGTATTATGATGAAACAATACCTAGCAAGTACGAATTTGGCATTAACTCATTTTTTTCTAAAAACGTGACTTACTAGGTATTTCCATTGGACGCTAGAATAGATACTGCCGGCGGTCATTTTTTTTAAATTAAAGTTTTCTGCAGAGTACATTGTATGCTTGGAAAAATGATTTATGGGTCTGTCTGTATAGGCCTATTCAAACCATAGGCCCTGCATTTGAATGATAAAATCATTTCAAAAATGTATAATCTAATAATGAGCATTCGGCACATCGATACCCCGGAGGCAAATGTAGTTTTCTAACCAGTATATCCATTACGAAATGAAATTTACGAAGAGAATGGTGGGTTAATGGTTGGGTTAGTGTTAGGGTTAGGGTTACACTGTTAAAAATATCTGTAAATTTACAGCAGAATTTTCACTTCAAAGTTGCTGTAAAATTCATTTCACTGCAAACTGCTGTTTTTTTTCACTGGAATTTAACAGCAAGATTACAGTTCCTCAATTTTAAAGACAGCATTTATTGTAGAATTTATGCAATTTTGCTGTCAAAATAGAGTAAACGGGTGGTGTCAAAATACAGAAAAGTGCTGTGTTACTCTGCTGCCAACAAAGTGCTGTCAGCATTTTTAACAGTGTAGGGTTAGGGTTAGTGTTGGGAGTAGTATGAGGATTAGGATTAAAATTAGGATTAGGATTAGCTTTTGCTATATAGGTTGGGGAAAAAAGTTGGTCGTAATGGATATATCAGTTGGGGAAAAAAATTCGCACCCCGGAGACCTCGAGTTAATGACGGTGAATGAGTTTCTAAATTCTATCTTTATTGTAGGACAGATACATTTACTCTTGACGACAAATCCTGCCAAGCTGGCATAGGGAAATTGAAGTGGCTGCAGTTGTATACCAAAACTGATGATCTGTGGAAGTTCGACAAGGTTTGTGTTTAAGGAATTAAACCCGAGGTGGAGGGTCTTGGTTGCGAACCAAACCCGCGAGGGTGGAGCTAAAATTTAGTCCAAACCCGAGGCGCTTCGTCGAGGGTTTGGACGGAATTTTTGCTCCATGGGTGGTGTATGTAACAGCCGCACCTGATTCACTGGTAGTTCGTATTTCAGCAGGGGTTTGTGTGAGTGGACGGATGTTCGGCCTCTTCCATGCCTCCACTAACATCTCTGGCACCAGCTCACTGCATCACTTCGCAAAGACCTTGCAAATCCACTTTATCGTCATCCGTCAGTAAATAGTCTTTCTGCTATCTTCATTTTTCGCGACATAATGGATTGATCGCCAATTCCATTTGATTTCGCCGCGATGAAGGTTGGGATGTGCGGGTGTCCAAAAAAACTTCCAGGCCAAAAAATGGCATAATCTCGGATTGGATTGACTGCTCTGGATGAAACAAGAACTCGTGTAAGAAGGTCCTCTGTCAGTATCCGGGGAGCCTTGATTCTGAAGTTGCCTGGTTTGGCTTTGACATTTTTGTGGGGCGGGATACCCTGCATTACAATGGCCGTAGGGCTAAATGCGAAATGCGACTTTGCGGAAAAACTTCTTCATGCCGCTTTTTGGAACAGTGGGTGAGATCAAATTTTGAGATTAAGAAAAACCTGAGATTATCCTGGTTTTATCTCACTCTAAAACCAGTCTGAGGTGTTAATTTGCGCCACATGCACTAGGTTCAGATTAAAACTTAGATAAAACCTGGATAAAACCTACCCAATACCTGGATAAAACTTTTTCGCCTCTTTCTTTTGGCGCCAGTCGCGTCCTCGTAGCTGCTTCCGTTCCGGAGATATGGCCATTTTGTCACAACGAGTCGGATTTGCACTTTGGAGTCAGCCAATCTGGACCCCAGGACAAACGTTAAAACGCAGTTTTACCGAGGTTTCTTCAAACAGAGCAAGATTGCGTATTCAGAGGGGGGGGGGGCAGTCTCCCCGGCAGTCTCGCATTAAAAATATGCAAAGAGGACATCAATCGGTCCACCGGTTACGATTCTGTCATTCGGAACGACCTGAGGCGAACTGCTCATCTGCCACTGGACGGCGCATTTCACCTCGGACACAAGTCCAAGGCAGCCATATTGTTTATCAACAAACCCACGTGACCGACCGTGGAACTATTTTGGCCGAATTTTGGCCTGTTAAGACGTTCAACCTTATTTGCTGGATTATTTGAGCCATATTATATAATATTATATATAAACTTACCGGTATCTCACCCAGTCTGCCAATTATTGATCAATAACGCAACGTTTTTGTGTGCCCTATTTTGTTCATGCGCAGGTGTGATCAGGCGAACCGCACAATTACCTGCAGAAACGAACGGCAATCGTTGCGCGTTCAAGATGGCTGCCTTGGACTTGTGTCCGAGGGGAAATGCGACCGTACGGAAATTGCCGAGCAGTTGCCTTCGGAAGTTCCGAATGCGATTCTGTGTCAGTTTGAATGTCCGAGGGTGTGTGGTACAGGTCACGCTCGCCAAACGGCGAGTTTGGGCGCATAAGGGTTAAAACCCTAAATACAAAATTTGACCTCACCCACTGTGCGATGAAAATACAAAGTATGATGGAATTGATTTTACTGAAAACCATGTTGTGTTTTGTGTCATTGGAGCCAAATGAATAAAACATGACGCACGCTGCTGAAGTGGACGACTGAGTAGCCTATCGCTTGTTGAAGTTATTACAGCTAAATGCACTCAGCTGCTTCATACACAAAAAATGTACCGGTACATGTAAATTGATTCATCAAACTAGTAAACCTGTTACCTCGCAGTCGTCCATAAAACGCGGACGACGATACAGTGGATACCCTACCGGTATTAGAGAGGTTGCGCAGCCGTTCCGACTCCGACTCCGGCTTCAACTATTAGAATGAATTGCAGTCTGCTGTAGACATCTAATACATACAAAGCAAATTCGCCCGATCTTTGTCACGAATGTTCTCTGGAACCGCTGCTTGGAGGGAGATGAGCAATACCTTAAGCGGGTGATCCACTGTCGCGATTTGGGCTTCAGACGGGGTTGCGGTCCCTTGCGATCGCCTTATATGGCAATCGGAAGTCCTTATATGGTAACCGCAAGGGAACGCAACCGCGTCTTAAGCCAAAATCGCGACAGTGGATCACCCGCTTAAGGTAACAGTATAGAGTTAGCTTTGTATCCGTGCGCGTGTGTACCCCATACAAGTGCGTATAAAAGGTCGATTTCTTTTGATTGAGGTGTGCCAGGTGTGTAGGCGCAACTGTTATGAGTTCGTCGTCGGTTGCTTGATTTTTGAATAGTAGAAGTAATACTGAATCTGTCAATATTTGAAATAATGTCATATCAGTCTCGGTCTGTGGATGAGGACAGTGTATGGCCGTCTGTAAATGGGCCTGTCGTCGAGGCCGGGTCCAGAAATGGCTGCGCCGGCAGCAACTGCAAAATGCGTCGGGAGTATGTTCGTGTGAATAGCAGAAAAAAGAGCAGGACGACCTATAATTTTCTTTTCAAATTTCAAATCTACGACATTTCTGCTAGGCTGATGTGGATTTTCGCTAAAATCTGGTGTCTCGTTTTCAAATATTTTCACCCAAACGTAGCCGTCGTCCCCCACGTGTGCAGCTCTGGCCTGTTGACAGATCCCCAAGGTAACCTACTGATCCTGCCTTTACTCCTTGCTGGATAAGTGGCACCCTTCAAATTTGTCTCCTCCATTAAGATGAAGTTGCGTGCTTTCTATTGATATATAACAATAAGGAGGTCATCTCAACGAATGTTGATTTCTGTCTCAGGGCTTTCAATAGCGTGCGTATGGACGTATTTTACGCACTGAAATCTCAATTTACGCACGAAAGGAATAGCAGTGTTCGTCAAATACGCATTGCCTTGCAATTCAAAGAAGTCAAATACGCTCTAAAATTATTATATGATCGTCGAAATACGCATCAGCATCCCGCTCCTGGCCGTATTGCTGAAACGCCCAACCCCGGCGGCGGGAAGATGTTTCCGTCTTAGTATTATAGCCAAATGATAGCGCACAGCCGCCTGACTTTCTGTTGATGATCGCGTTCATCTCTCCACACAATACACTGATCACACAATGACTCAGCACCAGGCGGCAACACCGCTGACGTCACCATTCATTTTCGTGACTTTTATCATAGCACGTGGCTTTCTGTCTGTTCTGTATGGCGTGGCAGCTTACTCTATTTAAATCTGTGAACATTGTTCCCCGGCCTGTCCCTCGCGAGAAGACTCATT
>NMRB01003963.1:19741-32442 GCA_002633025.1 Notospermus geniculatus | reverse complement strand
CATGCAGCGGTTGCAGAGAACATTCGTGACAAAGAACGGGCGAATTTGCTTTGTATGTATTAAGTATTTTTGACGGTCTGGCACGGCAGTTGTTAGTTGGGCGAAGCAACGCAATAGGAGCAGTCAGCCGCGCATATTGCCAACAAATGGCAGCAAAGTTCTATGCCTACAGGAAAATCTACGTGATTGCTGTTCGATCAATAATGACTGGGTCCGGTATATTGTTGGGCCGTAGTGACACCTATTGGTCAACTCGCTGACAGCTCCTATTATTGCACTAACTCAATTTAATTCCAATTATGTAATAGGTGATTCTGACAGATGGACTAAGGCATGTGACCTACACTGGATATTGTTCACAGGCGTGTTATATGCAGACAGATGAAGGAGGTCCGACAATTGTCAAGTTTACTTTGCCTTCTACCACATTGCCTACAGGTGTGTTAAACTCTTTAATCGCTTAAAGGTTACCTGAAAGGGTTTTATCGACATCTGGTTTTCTGCGCAATGCTGCAGAGCATTAATTACGCAGCATGAAACTGAAAACCGCATGTAAATCGGATCACCCATTTCCAAGTTATGTGAATTTAAAAAGGATGACTACACATGCTGGCAATCATGTCAGGCAGCGGACAACAGCACATTTGATGTCATTGGATTTTTTTTTAATATAAAAAAAACATTAAAATAGCTCATTTAACTTGGGCAGTTACATGTAGGTGTAGTTTTGATGTATTTTTCTTGTTCAGTCAGTCCTACTGCACTTAGTTCCTTAATATGGATTCTGAGGACAATATTTGGACTTCTAGACAGCACGGTTCATCTCATGAACCCGCCGCCTGGACAGCCATGGATACCATGTTGTTTGGTTGTCAAGCAGAAACACATCTTAAATTTGGTATAACACTGTTATTAATGATCCAATTTTCATGCAACTTTCACTGAACTGTTTTTTACTCGATCTACTTTTCAGAGAAAAAAGTCATGAAATGCCTTTCAGGTAACCTTTAAAGGAAATGTATGAAAAAACGGCCCGTATGCACCAACCTCAGATTAGCCCCAATTCGGCTTAAGTTAAAGCTGAAATTTTAATCCCATTGCACCAACCATCGCTGATCCAGAAGTCGGGCTTAAAGGAGTTAGACGCCGAAGTTGTAAACAAGCTGGTTTGTTTACAAATATGGTCGGCAAACTAGTTTTATTCCTTCGTGCAGGTGGCAGCACCCGTGATCGTTAGACTCGTTCCCGGTCCGATGCAACTCACTCACGATATTCACGTCAGTACATATCACCGACAATAGGTGGCAGCACCGCAGGCGTCCGTGGATAGAGAACCAGTGAGTGAGTGTTTACAACTTCGGCGTCTAACTCCTTTAAGCTCTTAAATAACAATGCTTAAGTTTAGGATCAACTTGGGCTGAAGCTCTTGACATCCTTGAAGCTAAGCTGCAGCTTAAACCCAAATTCGGATCAGTTGGTGCATAGGGGACAACAAGTCAATTTTTAGCGGCCCTCTTAAAGGGAGACTCCACTCATCGTAAACTTTTGAATTTTTATCAATCTATGGAGATAGTTGCCACAGTTGTGATGTCACTAGTGTGAACTAGTCACTAGTGAACTAGTCACTAGTGGTGAAATTGAAGGATAGTGGCTACAATCTCAGGTAGCCTATAAGAATTCGAATCCAGCAAGGTTCAATACATCTCAGTATGGAAACACCAGTTTTTCCTATGCCGGTGCCACCCTGTGGAACAAATTACCACCCACTGTGAGGAATGCTAATAATTTCAAAGATTTTAAAGTCATGATGAAAAATTTTAATGGCATCAAATGTCAGTGTGCTATGTGCAGATAGGCTAGGTCTTGTGGCCAACTTCTGGGCAAAATTTTATTTTTAGTTGTCTTAGTCAATTCTTCTCTTAGTTCTATTTTTATTTTTTGGCAGATTACATTCTCTTACTTTTGTTACATATTAGTACTGTATCTCCAATGTACACTTGTTGATCGGTCGAAGAGCGCTTGCGCTCATGTTTGTAGATGTTAACTGCCATACCGATTTAAAATAAAAATTATCTATCTATCTAACGTCCTAATACAATAGTGAGTTTAGGAAACCATACGTCAACGTTAACGCTAACGTTGTCTAAGCATGGTGGTCGAGTGGTTAGCTCGCTTGACTACCAACCGTGTAATGGGTCGGCGCGAGTTCGCCCAGTAGGGGGCCTACTGGGCGAAGGCACATAAAATTGTGAAATATTAGAGGGTCCGTCGGATGGGACTGAAAGCCGTGGTCCCTTGTACCTGAGTGTCTATGCCAGGGCAAGTAAAAGACCCCACACAGGTGGACTGTAGCCTGTTGTGGACACTTAACTTAATGACATCATTTTGACGTCACATCGAAAGAATCTGTTGCATTTCTTCTGGGGGTGACGTCATTTTGACGTAATTAGCGTTATCGTTAGCGTTAAGGTTTGGTTTCTTAAACTCACTAATGACTGCTTGGCCTATCGGTTTTACCTTCATAAATATGCATTGAACACAAATGACATCACATATGCGGTGCAGTGGTCCCTTGGAATGTAATAAAAATGCTTAAAGCTGAACTTAATAGATATAAACCCCAAGCGGCAGAGGTAGAAATTACGAACAGCCACAAGGCACTTCCAAACTACCTCTGAAAACGATACACCCTCTCGGATGGTCACAGTTGGTTTCACTTGCCACCACGCTCTTGAGCAGTAAAGATCTCTCACAGCTGCCAAATGAGAAAAAACGAAAAATAATCTGTGATGGCACCGAGATTCGAACCCACAACCCTCTGATCGATTCGCCAACCTCTTTCTGTACGCGCCACGAAGACTGCTTGCTACGACGCCTATCTACAATAAAGGCGTTGTGGTTTTGAAGATCTCCATGAGGAAATAAAGCGATCGGAATTGTCGTCATGCAAGCAAGCAGTCTTCGTGGCTCGTACAGTAGAGGTTGGCGAATCAATCAGAGGGTTGTGGGTTCGAATCTCGGTGCCATCACAGATTATTTTTCGTTTTTTCTTATTTGGCAGCTGTGCTGAGATCTGTGTACAGCGGGCATCACATCCTTTTTGGACTCGAAGGCAAGCTAGCCTCTTTATGTTATGAACTAAAGATGTGCCGATATTCTGACGATTCATTACTATCGAAAATTCACCAGCTCGCCTTATGGATTTTTGATAGCATTTTATACAGGTCGTAACTTTCAAGTATTTATTCATAAATCAATGAGGACGGCGCTGTACGAGGCTACAGATCCATGACGTTGGTTGGGGACCACTGCGTGAAAGGACGACGTCTATCGTAGGCCGGAGTGGACAAAAGTCTCCATTTAGGTATCATACCTAAATAGAATTAGGTACTATACCTAAATACCTAATTCCTGGCCTGTTATTGGTCGATTTAAGTATGGTACCTAATTCCTGGCCCGTAATTGGTCGATTTAGGTATGATACTTAAATCGATTTAGGTATGATACCTAATTCCTGGCATGTGGTTGGTTGATTTAGGTATGGTACCAAATTCTATTTAGGTATGATACCTACAGTGTAAATGGAGACTTTTGTCCACTCCGGCCTACGATGGACGTCATGTCACGTCGGCGGCGCCCACGACGAACTCTGTTTGCGTGAAATTGCAAACTTTTGAGGCTCAAATGATTGAATTCCATGGTGATTGCGGCCAGGTCCCTAAGTCTATTTTCAAACTGCTTAGACATTTAAAAACTAGAGATTCTTGACTTCTCAATGGTAGTTGAAATGTTTCAAACGGATAGATAAGTGTGAAGCAGTCGGCCTTCAAACTGGGCACACATTTTCCCAATTTGTAAACATGGTCCCGAACTATTAAATCACAGCGCTGGGTTGCACAAAACTCATGTTAGCGCTAACATGATGTTAGCGCTAACATCATGTTAAATCAAATGACGTAAAATGACAATAGAAAAATGTTGCCCGCCATGGAGGGTGACATGCCGAAATGTCCCCCCGCGGGACGCAATGTCTCCCGAGGCGAAGCCGAGGGAGACATTGCATCCCGAGAGGGGACATTTCGGCATGTCACCCTCCATGGAGGGCAACATTTTTTATCCCGTACCGAAAGTCGAGTTGATTGAAAACAATTTCTTTTATGAAAAATTAGAATCACTTATCAAGCGACGTGACGCAATGCATCCACAGTGGATAGGCGTACGCCGTCCGCACTGGACTGACATGACTGAGGTGTGCCGACTGGCTCCGGCCTAGTGTTTCAAACACTGGTTTGGGACGCATTGAGTTAACCATTTTGCATCAAGGCTACTGCTTACTGCCAAGAAATGAGATTGTGAGTGGTATTTTTCCGTTGAAGAGTATGCATTTGTTCTATGGACGTTCAAACTTGCGAACCGAGAGAGTGAAAAATGCGGCGGCCATTGCCGGTCGACATTTCATGAAATGTCGCACCTTTGGTGACGTCAGAGCGGTCGACATGCCAAAATTCCTTATGGTCACGTGTGCGGTGTGAGCCAATCGCATTCACGGAAACTTACTTGAGGTACGGGATTGGATTTTGACGTCATCTAACATAAAAGTTAGCGCTTTGTTAGCGCTAATAGGGAGTTTAAGAGATCACACGCTAACGATAACATTTACGTTAACGATATTTTTTGTACATGAAATACATGCAAGAAATAGCGTTAACGTAAACGTTATCGTTAGCGTGTGATCTCTTAAACTCTGTATTAACATGAGTTTTGTGCAACCGGCCCCTGATCTGTGGCACCACACGGCGTCGCTGCGAGCGTTGTGACCAAAATGTCGTTTTTGTAACGTTATTTCCATTTATTTCTGGCATGAAAATAACCCGTTTGTTTTGGTCATCAGACAGTAAAACTTACATCATCGTGTAGGAGACGAAATTTTCTTTTAATCTCATTACGTTTTTTCTTAAAATAAGAGATACGATGGCAATAATAGCAACGTTTTTGTGTCATTATTTCTGTAGAAAAAATGTAGGGGCCTATAGGCCTACACGCTTCCTAAAAAACAACAGGAAATGACGTAAATGGAGGAGGCAGCCATGACAACCATGCAAACATGGAATTTCACTTTCACACGGCTCACTGATTTGGATGCAGTTTCTTGGTAGGCCTAGTTTTTTAGATCAATGTTCATATTATGGTTGTCAACAAGTACTGACATGTAATTCAATGACACTTAATTAGTGTTGTTGTTTCATTTCTTTGATGAATACAGAGCGGAATTCGTCGACGTCATGTCATCGTCATGGTCTCGTGTGGCATGCATTGCATGAAGCACTGCAGTGCCAGTGCATGAGTGCACATGTAACCAAGGTAACTTTTAGCTAACTCGGCTGAGGTTGCCGGTAGGCTAGCTCGTGCTAGGCCTAATGAATGAAAGGCCGGGACGAATTGTAGGCATGAGATGTGCATGCTAGGCCTACTAGGCCTACACGGCTAGGCCTACCGGTGGAAGGTCGTGTTTGAAGGCCTAGGCCTACGTCCATGATCATGATCAGCAGCAGCAAATCCTCCATTTACGTCACTTCCTGTTGATTCGAAATCTATTAAAAGGGGGCAGCACAATTATAGGAAGCGTGTATAGATCATTTTCTCATGACGCAACGTCAACACCTAAAATGACGTCAATGACGTCGCTCACGTCACATCGCTCGCAGCGCCGACCTGTCGGGATAAAAAAATTGTGCTATCCCCATTGACAAATGATATTTTTCGTGTGTTACAGATAATGCGCCGACGGAGATCAGCGCAAATTACAAAAAGTTCGAAGGATTCATCGGAACGCTGCTAGAACGTACCGACCAGGACTTCATCGCTTGTGCCATGAGATGTCTTGCCCATGCATCCTGCAGGGGTTACCGCGTCGATGATTGTGTCTCCATTTACGAAATGTGCAGATGTGACATCTACAGTGATGTCACTCCAGTCAGCAAAACAGTTCCTCTTCAGGGGTTATATTTTATGACGCCTAGTGTTCATATCGACTTGGTCAGGTCGCCTTAAAGCGAATGGCTCGCGGGGTTTGTTGACAGTTGTTTGTTGACATGTCCTCAAATCAAGCGCCGTTTTGAGAAAAGGGCGAAAGAAGGATTTTAGTTTAATGGGAAGTGCATTAAGCTACGTTTAGCTGACACGCGGATTGCGGAACGCGGAAGCGGAAAATGCAATGCATTTTCGTATACAACATATCGTTCTGCCGGGGATTCCGCGTCCCTATACCGCATTCCGGATGTCTGGTAAACGCAGCTTTAGACAGCCAAACTTCGGAGGCGTATTCTGCAAAATCTACCGCTTCGAAATCAACGTGAATAGTACAAAATCAACATTTTTATTATGGAATTTTTTTGTGACCTTTGTGCCAGTTTTGATAGAATGGAACTTTCTGAGGATTTTGGGCTTTGTTTCATCAACATATCTCGAGTGGTTGCTGAGATATTTGAGATTATCGAAATTTTGATAGTTTGAGATTTTCGTGTTTTTCAGGAAATTTTGATGCCAGTAGTTAAAGCTAACCTAAGAACATGGGTTTACAAAATTTTGAAACTTTTTGCGTTAAGGCAACACTTTTTTATTTGGTGGATTACGAATCCGCCGACCATCATTTTCCCAAAAGTGAAAAAAAATAAAAAACCCGACGGCCGTTTTTTTTCCCGCCGACCATAAATTCCACCTGATCATGTACGAAAATTAAAAAGAAAATAAAGGTTGCGTCGGCATAAGATGCGCATGTCAGAGTGCTAAAATACATCCTCAAATGCTGGGAAATCACATATCAGGGCACCCAAATCGAAGACTGGTGATTTTTTTTATTTTCTCCAATATCATCTTGAGCTGTAGTAGGCCTATTTTGTTGAAATGTGAAATAAAAAAAAACACAATAGTCATTTTTATTTTTATTTTTTTTCCACCCACCCGCACATATGTTTTGGGTTGGGAGTTTCGTAATCCAACAAATAAAAAAAGTGTGGCCTAACTGGGGAGAGATATTCATATTTGAAAATATCTCCTAAACTTAAGACATGCTTAACTTCTAACCAGTTTACGCTAAAAGTTCCAAAACTTTCATACTCCTACGTTTTTAGGCGAGCTCTGTCTATTTTAATAGACAGAGCTCGCCTTTTTGATATTAAATTTTGATATTAAAATATCAAAATTTTGTGAAAATTTGGAAATTCTCAAATTATCGGAATTTTGATAATCTCAAATATCTCAGCAACCACTCAAGATATTTTGATGAAACAAAGCTCAAAATCCTTAGAAACTTCCACTCTATCAACACAGCAACAAAAGTCACAAAAAAATTCCATAATAAAAATGTTGATTTTTAGGGCTTTTTCTAATCAGCTATTACATAATTATGATATTTCCAAATTTCCAAACTTTTGATGTAGAAATATGGCCACGAAGACAGACTTTCATGTGGTACAAACCGTGTTAAAATTGGCCCAGTAGTATTTGAAATATTCAAGGTAGCAGGTGTAGATAAACGTACGGGAGAATCCAACTTACCTCGACGCGAGTCCATGTCATAAAAATTTTCTAAGTTCTAATATTACCGTAATATAGAGGGGTAGCATATCTATTTATGACCACACCACCCTTAGTGGTGTGGTCAGTATTGTTTTCGCAGGATGAAAATATTTTTCTCTACCACTTTTTCTTTCCTCCACGTTTTCGGTCAAACTAGGACTTGCACATCAAATGTGACTTGCTCAGTCTAAAGGTCTAATTGTGCTCTCGCGATGTAACGGTTCCTGTGCACTTTCATTCAATTTTGGCTGAGATAATGGGCCGTATTCTAGAACGTTCCTTAACTTTAAGGTCCACCTTAAATGTATTGTTCTCGATGGTTTTACAATACACTTAAGGTCGACCTTAACGTTAAGGAACGTTCTAGAATACGGGCCAATGAACTTTTCAGCTAAGTAGGCCTAATTCAGGATCGCTGTTTAATACCTGCAGTGCGCGAGCGCAGCATAATTATGTTGTGCCTGTTGTCCACAACGTCATGACGACGTGTACATGTATGTAGATGTGTAGGCCTACATCCTGATCGATCGTTTGCCAGTTCGTCGTCACATAGGCCTACGCAGCATTCGAACACCGGCATCTTCGTCACAACACAAACCAATTAAATTTTGTGGTGTGGTCATGAATTCACTTTCAGTGAATTCTCAGTTCTAGTTTGTAATGTCGCCGCCCTATTTATATGCTGAATTTGCAGTTCTACGGGATATTCGCACACTTTCAACATGTAGTTTTCTGCTTATCACACTAAGCCTATAGACATGTTCGGTTGAAAGTGTACCTATGTTTACAAAGTTTTTCCAGGGTATTTTTTACTCAAACACGGATTGCAAGTAAACTAAGTGTATACATCCCACATACACATCACCGTCATATTCACAATTGAGTTTACGCAAAAACGCAACGACGAAAAAAACGCAAAAACCGAGGGAGTAATCATTATTTTCACCGCTGTCTTTACCTGTTCAACCAACGCACCAATTCCATGTAGACCGTGAGTTCTGCCGCGAAGACAATACAGCTGGGCGGCCCAATGCTGTAGCAACCTGTAGGCCTATATGTATTCGGCTTACAATAAGCCTAGCTACACGTTATTTCCCCCAATTTTATGTACGCTTTTCTTCATTGAGTACACGACCGTCGTGGACGCAGTATCAATTTTCTTCACTGCGTACACGACGGTCGGGCAAATAACACCGGCCATTTGAAATACCATTGTCATCACCATAATTTCCAAAGTCTGCAAATAGATGGCAGCACCTACCAGTGTAAAGGGTGGAACACGAAAACGTGATTTGCACCAAGAGCGGTGTAGTCTGTCCGGCCTCATAATCTTGGATTCTGATTCAAAAACTGAGATTATAAGGCAAAAACTACGAATTTGAACTAAAAAAGTCCAAGTTTAAGAAGTAAAAAAGAAGATGTGTTGATGCCATCGAAACGCCACCTTTCGGACGTGACGTTAAACCTCTGTGCCCTTTGTCTCAACAAAGAATTGCCAAATCGCAAATCACATTTACTCATAAGTCAAACGGATTTGTAATTTATAGGCCTAATTCATTTAAGGATTCTTGAAATTTCAGTGAAGACATCAACAAAACTGAGCCTACTGCAGTATTAGTTATAAGATATGAGCGCAGATACTCGGATAAAGGCTTATTTTGTGGAAAACAGTTCATTTCGTCATTTCGTTTCGTATTTCGTTTCGTAGGCTATTTCGTTTCGATTTCGTTTCGTACTTTAGTAGTACCCAAAAAATGTAGGCTACCATACCGGTGTAGGCCTGTACTGTAGGCCTACTGTTCATTCCAAATCCCAGTGGCACGAGGTTTTCAGCCGATATCTCTGCAACGGCTGGATCAAATTCAACATAGGCCTACCATACATCAATTGAAGAGCTTAGAGCACAAAGGGCATATGTCCATTTTTTGCACTATTGAGTGTGATATATCAGCAGAAAGCCTGAAAAGCCCTCTATTGCCTTGACATGGAATTATCCCTCTATTAGTACTCCAAATAGCAGAAAGTAAGGTTTTAATTAATTTAGAGCACAAAGGGCACAAGTCAGCACCATCGTCAAAAGGGCCGCCAACCCCTTATCTACGCCACATTTCATGGTGTTTGATGTTTTTTATCTTCTGGGATCCACGAAGTGCTGTTTCCCCATTCAAGTGTCGTATTTATGTTAATTTTGAGGCTGTAATTTGAATCTAAAATCATTTTGTGCACAAAGGGCACAATTCACACGAAATCTTTTTATTCACTTTTCTCAAAAGTGAAAAAATGGACATATGCCCTTTGTGCTCTAAGCTCTTCAATTACCGTAACTTGTCTTTCTTGCCGGTATCTTTCTGCTATCTTCATTTTTCGCGTAAGGCATGTAAGGCCTGCATAACGGATCCCTTTCTCAAAACCCATTTCATTTCGCTATGCTGTTCAGTGCAGTTTACACGTGTGCGATGGGCTGCATTGCGTCATTTCAAAATGGCCGCCATTTCGGCCGTAACACGAACTGTGATTTGTGAAAACTTTTTTCTGTCACGTTTTTCGGGAAAATGACAGTGATGATGGCTGTACCGCCAAGAAAGACAAGTCGATTGACGTATGTTTCATCAAAATCGGCCCAGCCGTTGCGGAGCTATCGTTGATAAACCTCGCGCCAATCGGAACTGGAACAAGAGTAGGCCTAGGCCTGTGTTGATGTGGTTCATGTGGCTCCCTCTAGATGTCCTTTATGTGCATGTGATCGTTGAAGTTTTGGCCCGATCGGACATCCAATATGGCCACCAGGTGGCATCGTTCAAAATCATTGAAGTCCTGCAACTTGGGAAAGACTTGACCCAGATTGCTCACAACTGATATGTACCTCTCTCTGTCGTTACACTGTTATGTCCAACGGGTGAGCACATGGTCCATGGAGCCTTTCATTGATACTATCATAAAGGAATCGATCATAAAGGTTCAACTTACAAATTTATCATTTTATGAATGTGGACAGTATCCCTTTAAACCTCAACAGATTTGCATTCTGACTCTTCCATATGATAGGAGAGACCCTTCTGCACGTTTAGTGCAAATTTTGTTGAATTCCGACTAGTTGATCTTATGATACAAACGGACTGAATTAATGAGAACCCACGAACGATGTGAGCGCAGGGTCATCTGCTGTAGATTTGAATAGGGTAACGTACATTTGCACGTGGAACACCAATTGTGCTGGAAATAGCTCTGTTATCCTCAGAAATGGAATTCAAAGCATCAAGTTGACAGGTTCATGTACCCCTTCACCACAAAAAAAGCTCCTGCCTTATTACGTAAAGCCCAAATTCAGGCAGTGAGAGACATCTGGTGGCATCACATGAAGTGTATCCCTCAGTAAGTTCATCGTTCGCAGTTTAACCTTTATGGTTGATTCCTTTATGATACTATATAATATAGCATTTTATACAGGTACATGTAGTAACTTTCAAGTATTTATTCATAAATAAATTGACAAATGATATTTCTCGTGTGTTACAGATAATGCGCTGACTGAGATCAGCGCAAATTACAAAAAGATTGA
Source organism: Notospermus geniculatus (assembly GCA_002633025.1). Taxonomy (NCBI): domain Eukaryota; kingdom Metazoa; phylum Nemertea; class Pilidiophora; order Heteronemertea; family Lineidae; genus Notospermus; species Notospermus geniculatus. The sequence goes on along the minus strand of NMRB01003963.1, from coordinate 21,305 downwards.
AGGATTCAACGGAACGCTGCTAGAACGGACCGGCCAGGACTTCATTGCTTATGCCATGAGATGTCTTGCCCATGCATCCTGCAGGGGTTACTGCGTCGATGATTGTGTCTCCATTTACGAATTGTGCAGATGTGACCTCTACGGTGATGTCACTACAGTCAGCAACCAGTTCCTCTTCAGGGGTTATATTTTATGACGCCTAGTGTTCATATCGACTTGGTCAGGTTGCCTTAGCTACATGTACAATACATGGAAAACATTCACACATGATATTAACTTTGCAAAGAAATCAGACCCAGGTCCCACTTGTACATACATTATATACAGGGTGGCAAACAAAAACGCACAATCATACATACATGTACCGTACTTCCACTACCCAGGGCCCAAGATGTTCATACACATGTACATGATGTAGCAGTGGATGGATAATCTTTCTAGAAGAAAGAAAGGCACCAATTTGGTCCAGTGGTAGTAGAGCACCAGGCCCTATTTTGTAATGTCGATGCCCTATCATGCTGAATTTACAGTTCTACGGGATATTTGCACACTTTCAACATGTAGTTTTCTGCTGATCACACTAGATCTTATCCAAGTATATCCAAGTATCATAATCAGAAGTGAATACAAAAAAAATCCCTTTTTTGAGTGCATTACTTCACAGAGTCACTCCGAATCATAAGTTATCAATATCTGATGTACATTGTATTTATTGTACACTGTTAAAGGAAATGTATGGCGAGACAAGTCTAATTTTCAGCGGCCCTCTAAAAACCTGGGTGTTATATAAAGATGTAACACTTTTGGTCAAAGAAATTGTTTGGTAAACAACATCCCATTAATAAGGGCCTAATCCTGTACAATACACTTTTAATAAGCTTGACGAAGAAGTACATTGTACTTGAAAATTAAAAAACTGTTCATTTATTTGGAAACTGCTGCAGTGTTACATCCTTATTAGCCGTGCAGCTGAATCAAATAACCGTTTTTCGCCGAGTTACAGCTGAAGGAGAAGATTTTCGGTTAAATATCATGATTCGGAATCATGGCAAAGACTCGGTCCTTATGCTTGTAATAGTATCGCATGCGCGCTGTGTACGACCTGCAAAGAAATATTGAAACAGTGTGTGAGACCGAATCACGACCTGATTGGCTCAATCTACTTGATACATGTAGGCCTACATTTTGATAACCTTAAATAGGCCTACCGGTATCTCCCGTGGGTGATTGCACGACTGCCATGGGTTACCATTTAGCACACGGTCAACCACAGATTAAGGCCTGTCTGACGACCTAATTCACTATAATAACTTCGTGATTTTGAAATTGTGAATTTCGCGGGCTGCTTGTCATTTTTGACTGTGAGGAATAATTCCCTTTAAACCCTTGATTCTCATGTCATTGAATGAAAATTACCCGGAAAGTTACTGGGCAACCCTAAGGCGCCGCTCCACGTGACAGTTTTCTATCGAAAGTTTGCTGTCAGATAGTCAATTATTGCTGTCAGACAGCAATGACTGATGTCATACATTACTGGACAGCAATTTTTGTTATTGTCGGGGGG
>NMRB01003963.1:0-13325 GCA_002633025.1 Notospermus geniculatus | reverse complement strand
GGGGGGAGGGCGTTGCGAGGGACCTAGGATAGTATTCTCCCGTACCTGCCGTGGCAAATATCGCGCAATTCATTCAAACTTTCTTCATCCCATCCGTAGTTCCTTCCGCTAATGAACTCCATCCCGTAGCCATTTCTGAAAGAACAGTACAACTTTGGCCCAAGTCCAATATCACCTGACAGTCTGACCGCGGCGATTTCCCTCTTGCTGTTCTTAAGTTCTGGGTAGATTGGTCCATAAACTCGCATGAGTATTGCTTCATTGTCAGGCTCTCGTGTGACAAAGCAGATCACGTGCACATTAAGGAGGCCACCGTCGATTAGCTGAAATGATATGCATAGGCCTACATATCACAGGCGCGGATCCAGGGGGCACACCCGGTGTAATGAAATGTAATGTTCCCGATGCCAGATGTCCGCTTCTTTTGTACAGGGGACATCTCGTGACAGAAGTTCCTGTCTGTTAGTGTCCGGCCTATTGTAGCTGACACTTATTTCGTCAGAATCTTTTGTTGGGGGATATCTCATATCGGGGTATATGACATTCTACTACACCGGCCCGTGCCCCCCCCCCCTTTTTCGCTGACCAACGTTAGAAAAATTGCCCTTTTCCAAAGTGCGACAGAATTGCCTTGTAGTTTGTCCTTCAGATGCTGGGAAATCGCACCAACGGCCTTCTAAATTTCATGGCCATGGCTTCACGACTTCGGTGCTCACCTTCATAGGTCTACCGGTGGCTTTCTGTGCCTCCCCCCTTTACCACAATCCTGGATCCGCCCCTGTATCACCATAAAGGAATCAAACATAAAGGTTCAACTTACAAATTTAGCATTTTATAAATGTGGACAGTATCCCTTTGAACCTCAACAGATTTGCATTCTGACTCTTCCATATGATAGGCAAGACCCTTCTGCATGTTTAGTGCAAATTTTGTTGAATTCAGACTACATGTAGTTGATCTTATGATACAAAAGGACTGAATTAAGTTCTCTCAGACGGAGCACAGCTTGGTACAATTTTTCAAAATATAAACGGGTTGCGCCAGCTTGTCCCCTTGTGACAGAACCTAATGCCTCCGTCTGCTTGATGCCACCTTTATTGTTTGTCATAGGATTAAGGGTCATTGTCTCTCTCGTCTGGTCCTACACGACTTCTCACGTTTTTTTCTTTACCTTAAACTTGACGTCTGTCTTATGCCACTCCGGTCGAATGACGCTGAGGATCTTCAGAAAACCGTCTTGGTAATTCTCCAGTTCCACTTCCACATCCACATGTGTTGAATTGCCAGTTGACCAGTCGTCCACGTCCATGATGCCGTCATACGTACATATATAGTTAGTTACATGTATACATGTAATCTATAGATAATAGGCCTACATCCGCGATCAAATCTTACACACGCCGGCCAATATTGATAAAAAATATTGGCCTAATTTTATATCAAAATTCAATAACGTACTCCTAGTGGCCCACTAACCTTCATATATTCCGAAAACCCACTTACCGGTGTAGGCCCAGGGGCGGATCTAGGATTTGCCAAGGGCGGGTGTCCAATCCATCCAAAAGGGGCACCTGAGGAGGGGACGAAGCCCCCGACATGCGCGCCGAAGGCGCGCGCCGACGGGGGGTCCCCCCAGAAAATTTGAAAATCTAGACGCTCTCAGATGCATTTTCCCAGCATTTCAGAGCATAACAAATTGTGTGATTAAGTGTGCTTTTATGACATGAGTGGCGTCGAGGATTTTACTTATAGTCAAAATGGACAACAAAGTGGAGGATACGTACGTCAAAAGTTTCAAAAATGCAGGTTAGACAAGTGATAGACCAGGAAGACAAGCAGCACAATGTTGTCTTCAAGGAGTCGGGACTACCGCAGATGCCCCTTGAGGCTTCTAATGGACACTATGGGGCAATTAAAACACCCAGTTCAGCTAAAAGCAACACATTTTGAAAACATGCGCTCTTCAAAAAAGGGCACCCTAAGCAAAAGGGCGGGTGTCCGGACACCCTGGACACCCCCCCTGGATCCGCCCCTGAGGCCTGTTTCCTTAGTCACACATTAGTCCACGGCCTTATGTCGTTCTGCGGAAACATCGTGTTAGAGCAAATCTGAACCCAGGTTTAGGACCCTTACGAACCCGGCTCTCAGAAACGTCATGTTGCCAAAAAAAATCTTTTTCCGATTATAGCCGCTAGGGGGCACTTCCTGGGGGAAGGGCAAAAAATGGTAATTTTTCAATTTTCAATGTAATTGCATCTATTTACCATTCTTATTCATTTTCCATCCTCAGGACATAAAATTCATGAGGAGTTATTGTGCAATATTAGAACGACATGAATTTATTTAATAGGAAAGCCATTACATTTACATACTTTAAATGCGTTTTTCTCAGTTAGTTTTTCCAATAAATGCACTTCGCAATACATATTTTAAAATAACCCTGCACAGCAAATCTGGACCCTTGGCTACCCAGGTTTTGGAAAAGTCATGTTGCCAAAAAACGTTTTGCTGGCAACAACCGCTAGGGCGTTTTGAATTTTGGGAACTGACTTTATCATTGGACGTCGATGGACGCAACAATTACTCAGCTTTGTACAGGAGAACGGTTCGATTTACACCCCATAAATGTATTACCAACATATTTTTTCTGGTGAGAGCGGCTCTGAACACCGGCCGAGCCGCTCTCACCAGAAAAAATAGAGGATTTTACAGAAAATTCCTGCAGCAGAGTTTCAGGACGTGATCTGCAAAATTACAGACTCAAAGAAATGTTAACAGAGACTTGACTGGAGGCTGACCAAATTATACGTTCTCAGAAAGCATCATTCTGGACATACAATTGAGTCCAACTAATGCAGGAATACATAAATCACAGCATATGTAAATTTAAAGAAGTTCCTGAAACTCTGCTGCAGGCAATTTCTGTAAAAATATTAGAAAAATTTCTAAGAGTGCAGTGTACTCTGTAACGGGCGACAAAGCTGAGGGTAGTCCGTACACGTCAGTTATCGTATCCAACCGAGATGTCACCCGTTCACTTCCAGAAGTTGCCAAAGCCGTGAAACCGAAGGGGAAGAAAAAGCAACAAAACCAAGTGCAACTGCAAAGGAAAATGCGACACGGAAAGCATGCTTCCGGGAGAAAGAAAGTCACTGTCATCCTGTAGCCATTCCTGTAAACGTCCAAACCCGGCGAAATCGCGTAAAGATCCGATGATATACGTTGGAAACGACATCTGGCTTATGCTACATGTAGGTGCTCATTGAGGTACGATATTGAATGGCATTGATGGTTTTGAGCAACGTTGGATGGTGTCGCTAATAGTTCTGTCGAGGAGAATTCCTTCGTTTTATCAATTCTTTCAAGATTCTGATTTCTTTTACCAGGGTACATGTATATCATTCATTGGGAAAGGACAATCTGTGAGTATTTTACTTTTATTTATTAATGTTTTTGTCTCGATTTCTTGTAATGATTTTTGTGTGGCTGAACACTGTTTGAGCGATCACAACAGTTCAAGCGCCGACTTGTCCTGTNTTGTGTCGCTCCGGCCGCCGCACTACACTCCACAAACGACTGGGAAAGCAGGCTGCAAAATCAGCGGCTAGCGTACCGACAACAACAACGGATGTGAATGAGTTCAGCCAATCAGAAACTGCGTCTTCAACGGCCGTCGTCTGCTCTTTGCAAGATGTCAAATCAGCTGATTATATCGCAACTTTCTTCGAGGTCAAGGACGGTATCCTGGTGCCTAATTCGATGCTGTGTGCCATAAGCAGTACTTACGGATAAAAAATATCCTGCTAGTGACTTTGAAAAGTTTCTAGACGGGCGAGAGGCTCTGGTAAATTTCATCAATAACAACCAATCAAAAGTGTGCCAGATTTCCCCTAGTAGATTGCTTTCGGGCAATTTCATTGGTCGAGATGGTCGTTGTGGTCGTCGGTACGCTAGCCGCTGATTTTGCAGCTTGCTTTCCCAGTCGTTTGTGGAGTGTAGTGCGGCGGCCGGAGCGACACAACGACTGGGTCCCGAGTCTATAAGAACCCCTGCTAGCGTCCAATGGAAATACCTAGTAAGTGACATTTTTGGAAAAAATGAGTAAGGCCAAATTCGTATTTGCTAGCTATTTTTTCATCATAATAGACAGTTTTTGTTTACAAAATGTCTGCCAAAGCCTCAGAATGAGAGAGGCAAGACATAGTAAGTGCACCACTCGGTCATTGCTTCCCAAAGTAAAACCTAGTAAGAGCACACTTGCCTGCTTTGTGTAGTGATGTGGACCTGTGACTTGCTATGTTTTTCCTCTGTACCTCATGTGAGTCACTGAAGAGTGTTAGAGTGTTTAGGAAGTTCGAAATGGTTTCAATTTTCTAATTAATAAAATTTCTATTTGTCCTTACACAATTTGTCTCATTTATTACCCCAAGGGAGATCAATAAGCATCAGAATTGTGACTTTTACTAGGTTTTTACATTTGCAAAGTCAGCATGAAAACAGAGGTAAAACATAGCAAGTCGCATTTAGTTCTGTTATATAACATATTTTTTTGAAACATCTTAAAATGTGCTTCAGAACAATTAATTAGGCCTAGGCCTAGAAGTGTTTTCCACAAGAAAACTCTTCCAAGTTGTCATTCCAACTCTTGATATTGGACCTGGAAACATAAACCCATTTTTCTCGAAAGTACCAAAATGTGACATACTAGGTATTTCCATTGTACGCTAGCCCTGATGTTCTCAGGATGTTATTGAATGGCATTGATGGTTTTGAGCAATGTTGGATGGTGTCGCTAATAGTTCTGTCGAGGAGAATTCCTTCGTTATATCAATTCTTTCAAGAACCTGATTTCTTTTATATCATTGGGAAAGGACAATCTGTGAGTATTTTGTTTTTATTTATTAATGTTTTTGTCTCGATTTCTTATAATGATTTTTGTGTGGCTGAACACTGTTTGAGCGGTCACAACAGTTTAAGCGCCGACTTGTCCTGCGTTAATGGTGATATTGTGTACAGGCCATTGTGTACATGTGAATTTGTATCAGTCCCGAGATGCAGCAGATGGCGCACCAAAATCGAGATATGACCTACCTGTTCTGTCGTACTTGTAGGGATATACTGGACTTTCCCCCACCTAACGTCCGGCGGGATCTTTACACCATTAACGAGGGCGAAGGTCGAGTACTTAGTGACTGATGATGTTTGAAACCCAAATCACGGTTCCCGAGTAAGAGAAACTTGACTTCGAGATGTCCCGGACTGATGAAACGAAAATATGCAGCGGTGCGATGGAGCCCAGTGGTTGCCTTAGTTACGACATGATCGTTGTTGCCTCAGCCTGCTCCAATGACCCCCTTACGACAAGGTTTACACAGGGCCGTAGGAACGTCCTGGAGGTTGGGGGGGGGGGGGCAAGATTTGATAAATGATAAAATAACGTGTTCACAAAAACAGCTCTCCTTAGACTTCATGGCCTGCGTTGCCGTATCGACGGGTGTCCAAGGGGCCTCCCCAGGAAAATTTTAGAAAACAGGAGTGCTTTTTTTCGCCATTTCCCAGCATTTGAGAGCAAAATTGGACACTCTGGCCATGTTAGTGTGATTCATTGGTTTGTTGGACTTGGGCTCTTAGGGTCGTATTCATAAAGCGGTTCTATTGTTAGAACTGTCTTAGGCCGGTTCCAAGTAAGGTCAACCACGTTACTTGGAACCGGCCTAAGACGGTTCTAACGATAGAACAGTTCTCCCACTGTTCCTATAATTCCTATATTTCCTATATTTTTAAGATTTCGCTCCTATAATTCCTATATTCCTATAATTCCTATACTTCTTCAATTTTGTCCTATAATTCCTATATTTCCAGTCTGTCTAAAAGTGGAGAAGTGTATTTTAGCCTTTTAACTGATTTCTATGAGGGGGAGGGGGGGTTACACCTGTCCTCCTTTGTAATGTGTTGTCTTCTTTCTCTTTTCCTTTGGGCAGGCGCGGATCGAGAGGGGGGTCCCCCCGCTCGCCACCACCAATTTTTTTTTCTCAATAATTTGCGCTATAATAAGCAAAAAAAACGCAAGAATACAGCGTCTCTTTTGATACTGAGATGCCAGGAAATCGCGTCTATGGCCTTCTAGATTTCAAAATTTTCTGGGGGAGGCCCCCGTCGGTCCAGGCATCTTCGGTGCCTGCCTGCAACAACTGCCCTCGGTGGCCCTGACTTCCCTCTGCCAAAAATCCTGGATCTGCGCTTGTTGGGACTGTTATGAATTATCCTTTGGGACGAATTTTCCAGTGACTAATTTTCTGGGAACGAATTTTTGGGGACCATTTTTCCTCGGGGACGAATTTTCCTCAGAGACAAGTTTTCCGGAGACTAATTTTCTGGGGACGAGTTTTCCTAGACATAGTTTTCCTAGGCATACATCAAAGAAATTGAGGAAACTGAATGATTAGTCAACTGAGGAAGGGAGATTATAAGATCTGTATACTCGTATCTTCATGTTAAAATTCCTATATTTTTCCTATAATTTTGGCAAATTGTTCCTATAATTCCTACAATAATTTGCTTGGAAGCTGGTGGGAGGCCTGTAGAACTGGAAAGCGGTTCTATCATTAGAACCGTCTTAGGCTGGTTCCAAGTGTACTTTACCACTACACATGGAACCGGCCTGAGACGGTTCTAACGATAGAACCGCTTTATGAATACGACCCTTTGGGACTAACCGGTTTGGGACTAAAAGCAGTCAAGTGCCGAGCCTGCCAAATTTTTATTTTGACAAGCCAAATACATGCACATACATCCTGTTCCTGCGGCCCTGCTATAGCAACAATTTCTTGCTTTTCTCTCTCTTGACGGGGAACTGAATGTATAATTCTCCGTATGAAAGCATAGAAGTGTGGTCAGTTTCTATATCCTTCATTGAGACATGATCACAGATATTTATTACATTCTGAGACTGGTTTATGAATTACCAATGTGTCTGTCTGCATTTTCTTATTCGACGGGAACTCAAGAGGCTTCTTCAGTCCGGCTGACTATTGTATTGTTGAATATCCACGCGTGTGGTGACGTCCTTTAGAAAATTACCAGTCCTAGTATGTAGACTGATGATGTACATGTACATGTACATGTACATGTACGTGCTAGTAGTACATGTAACTGATGACTGTGGAAACTTTCACGTTGGTCAATGGGAAGAGTATTTCCAATCTAACATTTCTTTCAGATATTAACNTCAAACCTAAACGTAATCAAGATGACAGAACAGACAGAATAATGTGCCTGTTGCTTGCTGTCAACTGGTTCGATCACTCTGGTGTCACTTCTTTGTGCATCAGTCTAACCCTAACAAGATGAGGCACCACGCCCCTCAAGCAAGTATAAGAACTAGGATTCATATTGACAGATGAGTAGTGTTGCTACTGGGGACAAATTAACTTCAGTTATTAGCTGATTATCGAATTGCCTTTGGTGCGAAAGCGAAGAGGAGCATTTGTTGAAAATAACAGATCGTTGCTCCTAATGCTGTTTGTAAAGAATAGAACGAGAGTGGATAGGTTCTTGAGATGTACGACACATTTAAAAGAAAATAACTCCAGCTCTTTTGTGGGAATTTTTTTCATTGACAAATCAATGCTCTTAGGGAAAGTCTCAAAACCTGATGCCAAACTATACAATCTCGTACCCAGAGTTCAATGCCACATTAAACTCTGGAAAGGGCTTGACCGGTACTACTTTTGTACAGTGCAATATGCATTGTCAAGGCGGATGAATTTTTGACCGTTGCACAAACAGTTGCGTAGGGATTGAATACCCAAACGGAATGTTAAAATAGTAGTATTTTTACAAATACTAGTACTGGAACAAATTCTAATTTTCAGTATGATTACTTTATCAAATAATTTGTAAAATCGATGAGCACAAGAATCTTGTGCTGGGTTCCAGCCCTTTTCAGAGGTCTCAGCCGTGGAACGATGGTGGCGACCTCTTCAGATTGGCCAAACTAAAGTGATTTTTTCCACTGGGGATGCCAATTCGTGAATCGCCATTTCACTTTACATGTACATGTACATACATGTACATGTACAGTACATGTAAGGCTACCGGTACGAATACACCGAATGCGATATCGCATATCGCATCCATTTTTAGCTCACGATGGTGCAGCGTCCGTCGTCATTCGTTAGCAGGGCACGTTTCTAACCGCTGGAGCTATTGATCTGAAACTTGGTACATATATACCCCTAGCCTATATATGATGATATATGACACCAAGTTTCGATCCGATTTGATTATTGGCTTCGCCACCAGGTGGCCAAAACCAAAAACACAAAAAGTGCGATAACTCCTGAACTAACGATTGGATCATCTCCAAATATGACACCAAGTTTCCATCCGATTTGATTATTGGCTTTGCCACCAGGTGGCCAAAACCAAAAACACAAAAAGTGCGATAACTCCTGAACTAACGATTGGATCATCTCCAAATTTTTATCGTAGGTGTATCTAATGAGGAAACATGTCATATGTAACGGGTTTTTGATTTGACCTATTTTTCAAGGTCAGGGAGGTCAAAGTTCAAAATTTTGCCATTTGGTGGCATGTTTCGTGGTTATTTGACCCAGTATCTTCTAACTTGGTGTGGTCATGCACGTATACATGTATCTAGGAACAGTTGCCAACAAATGTTGTGGGCGATGTTCTGACTTGTTCCAAGATTCCTGTCCCCAATAAAACACCCTAGAACATTATCACATTGCACACTCCACAACATAGTGACAGTTGGCATTTTACATGTAACAGTCACGTGATCTACGGGCCTGTTCCCTCCCAGTCACACCCACTCTTGACACTAGAGGGCGTTCCAAATAACACCCTCTAGTATCGATCAGCCACCGCCATGTTGAAAAGAAGTGCAGCGCAATAATATGTGTAAGGATTCCTTACCATTGTGAAGCGGTCCCTAATGGTAACTCCATTAGAAGAAGTGATGCGGTCAAACATGGCGGTGACTGATCGATGACAGTGTCTATTTGTGTAACGTAGTGGAGAAAATGGGCACTGTTGTACAGTTTGAGTCACACCAGCATCCGACCTCCACTGCTTTGTAGACACGAAAGGGTTGCTTCTCGTGGGCTGAAGATTGGCACACAACAAGCATGCCAATTTAGCATTTCTCCGAATCCAATCTGATTTCAACGCCGTCAAGAGACACATGGGTATTTTCTTACGGCTTCTGAATTGATGGTTTAGAATTCAGATCAAGTCATAACTGATCACTCGCTCCCAACAAGATGCATTCGGTCATGACCGAGACAGGCAAATACAGCTTATGAATTAAAAACAGAGAATTCGATCTTGTTTAGGAATTTACTTCCAGTGATCAACAGGTTCTTTTGGGAATTGTTCTTGTGTACCGCCAGTTGACCAATAACGCATTTATCCGCACGCAAGTCATTGCTATATCCCATTGCGACCATAGACAATTGCAAATTTCTCGTGCCAATAGATCCCGCTAATGAGTTAAACAGAACTGCAGAATATGTCCTGAATACAGATGATGCTGAAAAAATCTCTGGTTTCCTGAAGCTTCATTGGGAACCAGGACATCCTAATAGTCCTTTGGATTGCGACTGACGCAATCACGCAAATTGTTGTCATCGAAAAAATAACAATTTATTTCTTCTTAAATGTACTTCTTAGTTTTATTATTTTTATGCAATGTTTTCCTTTTGCCATGCCCAATCTTAAAAATCATGCTGTGTTTGCTACTATTTTTACCAATAAAGTTGTCATGCACAATTTGATTTTCCGATACTTCACATATAAGCTACTTAAAGGGCCTCTAGAGGCAGCGTTTTAGCAGGTATTGATATGATTACTAGCACAGAATTGGTGGCATGAGGATCCAACTTGGGCATCATTTTTGAAGTAAAATTTCCTCAACGTGAACATTTAATCCATATTTCATGAGTTCGTGGTTTCTAGCGCCACCTGTAGTGTAGTGGCAGTACTGTTAGTAGCCCAATAGCAAGCTGCCTCTAGAGGCTCTTTAATGGAAATGTATGGTGAGATAAGTCTAAGTTTAGCGGCCCTCTAAAAACCTAGCCGTTTTGTAAAGTTGTAGTAATACTTTTGACCAAAGAAAGTGTTTGACGAATAACATCCCATTTACTAGGGCCTGTTAACGCAACCTACATGTACAACTTTTAAGAAGCTAGGAGAAGGTGTCTGTAAAAGTAAATAAAAAATACACATGTATTTCTGTGTTTTGAAACTCCCACAGCCCATGTTACATCTTCGGAGTGGACTTGCGAGACAGTCCCTTTAATGGTGTAGCTTGATAGAGGGCAGCACACCGAAACCCGGTCCCAATACAATGGACGCCTTTTATCAGGACAGGTGTAGTGTAAATGAATGTACCCGTAAACCAGTGCCCGGGTTACAAAAGGTTCTATTGTATCCTGAATATTGGTTTCTCTACTCGTGCGGCTTATTCCGTCAAACACAATAGGGTAGGGCACTGAGTTATGGGGGGCACTGAATTACGTTACACCGGGATGTCATGCAGTTTCTTTATCAATAGCTTTAACCACAAGTGCCACCTATTGAGTCAGTGAGTTACGGTCCCCATTGGCCTGCTGCACTGCCTTTTTGTTGACGAAAATCTATCAACGACATTTATTTCCTACATTCTTACACTCTAAAATTTGTTGGGTCAATAATAACTCAAACTGAGTTATTCTTTAACCCAGTAACGGGTCAAAAACGTTTATCCAACAAACTACGTCAACTTGACCCTGTTATGGCCCAACCTGACCCAATTTCTTGGTCCAACTTTTCACCCAATTTGCTTGACCCAGTAATAGGGGTGCAAAAATGAAAAAACAAATTCTAAAGTATAATCTATCCCTAAAAACGCTCTTTATAACTGATAACTGATGTATCCAATCTGAAAAGTCACAATACATCTGTCATTTTCCCTGCTGGGTTACAGGAGGTTAATAAGCAAGGCAGCTACTCCATAGATCACTTGTTGCTGGGAGCAAGAAGCGTCATGCTGTAATTTCAGGATTCGTCTGCATAGTTTCAGGGTAATCTTGTTAATAAGCCGAGTCTGTTTGTGCAATGTATTGTGTTTATTGGTATGCTACAGACTGCCCTGGAGCACGTCTGGCAAATTAAGGGGAAAAGTCAACTTCGCATGCCTTGGCTCTGATGACAGCGATGTCACCTTTTGCTCGAATACAAAGAAATACAAAGCCATATTATTATCGAGGTCGCATCTGTATCTCTCTCAAGTCTGAATCACAAAAGCTGGGAAGGCGAAATATTTCCTTCCAATAAAATTTACGGTTTGTGTAAAGTGACTCGAAATCTCGAATTTTTTACGCAAAAAATCTGGCTAACTGCACACTAAATTTGGAAAACAAGGCTTGGGGGACCTAGGGAGCCGTCATAAGGAGGTGCCCCGAGCCTTATTTTCTCCATTTAGTGCGCAGTTAGTCAGATTTTTTGCGTCAAAAATTCGAGACTTCGAGTCACTTTACATAAGCCTTAAAGCCACACTGTATTGAATTCAGAAATTGCTTACGTCCTCCGACGTTAGTGTATGTGTAGTGTAAAATGTAATGTACTCTATCTCAATGCATTGGAGCTCTACCTGCAGTTTTTTCATTGCGTGCTGAAAACTACATGTAAGTCTTGATTCTTTGAAGTACGTATCGGGCAAGCATTTTGGGGACCATGACTAGGGTATGAGACCTCTACGTGCACAGTCCTAACACTTTGAAAACGTCGTAAAATTCAATACTGTGAAGCTTTAATGAGAAGTCGTACGAAATATTTCGTCGGAAAAATGTATCGTGTTCGGCGGCCTATAGGCCAACACAGGCTATTCTCATTGGTCACCGTGAAGTGTTCACAATGAAGGAGTTGCTTCACTTGAGAAAAAACAGCAGTTTGTTGCAGATCACTCTGGGTCCTACACTCAATAATTCAGTGGTATCGGCCTCCGCTCGAAGCTGTCACCCTCAACCACTGAAACACTTGGTGCCAAAGTCCGTTTCTGAACACTAGATGCCACTAAATGTTGACGAACGCGCTCGATCAACCAGCCAATGAGCGATCAGCCAATAAGAAAATGTTTCATGTTTTCCCCGAGTTGCGTGAAATACTGGTCGCTGATTGGTCGATGAGTTTGCGCCATCCAGCGTTCAGAAACATGATTAGGCCCCATCTGTGCCAGTGGTTGAGAGCGTATAACTAGTATTATGCTCGAGGCCACTGGGGACGAGTGTATCTGGGTCCGAGAGAACATTTCGTTTGACATCTTCATTCATGGCGATTCCACCTTAAAAGTGTTCTAAGCATACTAAGTCTAGTCAACGCAAGAAATCTCTCATGTGGAGAAGCACGCTTAGCTCAGAAGATCATGAATGTTGCAGAGAAAACCTGCCCAGGCATTTATTACCATAGAAGAAAGGAATGCGTATCGTTCGTTAATATGGATGACTCGGAATAGTTCCGTCGCGACTGTCGAGATGGCAGCACGTGTCTTCTCATGAGGCACCAAGCCACATGTATGAGCTGCATTTACTGTGATTTCTACATGTAGGCACAGGCACCTCTGAGAGTCGTCAGTAGAGTTAGGGTTAAACTCGGGGTCAGGGGCTAAATGTAGGGAGGTATCTAGTACATAATATATAAAATACACAAGGTATGAAAGCGTTTGCAACTCGATTTCGGCCGAAACATCGCCACTTCAAAGTCTCGAAACTCACTGAAAATCAAAGTTAATTTCGTCAAATTTGCTCACCGAGTATTCTATGCAATCTAAATTTTTGTATCCACATCAAATTTTTTTAACAACGGCATTTTTAATCCACCTCTGCGCCAATATTATCGGCCAATTTTACGCTTCGAACTGACCGCTTACCCGCCGACGTCCATCCTGTTGTGATGAGGGATGACGTTGCAACTTCTCGGGAATCCCCATCACAGCCGGATGGACGTCGGGTAAGCGGTCAGTTCGAAGCGTAGAATAATTCCCAGGGGGACATAAAGTCGACTAAAAAAATTTTTTTTTTAGGGAAGCATTTTCTGCACCCCCAAAAAATGCCCAAATCCGCTCCTAAATGCCCTAAAATATCATCAATAAGTGTTAAGTTCTTGCAAAGAGACTGAAATCAAACAACTTTGTTAGATACATGTATGTCGTCCACAAACTTTATGTGAAGTCAGTATATAGGCTCTGAAGGGGGTCAGATGGAAGACTAGAAAATCGCTACTGCGGTGGTCAAAACACTAAAATTTTAGCACTTTTTCAAGGA
>NMRB01003962.1:19603-35333 GCA_002633025.1 Notospermus geniculatus | reverse complement strand
CCACGCCCTGTGATGCTGAAACGATTTCCATTTTTTTCCTGTTAAACCAGATGCAACATTGCACAAAATGAAAGTTAGTATTATATAAAATTACACATTTCATGAGTCTAAATTGTTAATCTATTCACCAATATTATTATCGCTGTGCTTCCATTACAGCTTTTATATCCGGTCTTATTAGTACCAGTGTATATCCACATAAAAATAAGACCAGATATTTCACGGCTTGCGCTTCCACTACTGGATTTGAGGTTAGTAAGTTCGGCTACAGATGGCGATACGTGGAGTGAACTGCATATATCGTTCTGATACTTTTGAGCATGCGCTATGTCGCAAGTGATCATAAGCCACCTGTAGCCGAACATAATACTACAAACCGACCCGGACTTATTGCCACTCCACAAGAGAAAACACCGGTGTTGATCCGCAGCTAATTTAGATTTGGAATATACTCGGCTATGCTATCCGAGCCTAATAGATGCGGAGTTATTGAGAACCAGACTTATTAAACACGGACATCTTGTAATGGAAGCAGAAAAAGCCCAGACAAATACCGGCTTTTTCTGTAATGGAAGCGCAGCTTATTTACAGGTAGGTGGTCATATTTTCTTCACAATAATATGCAAATTTACCAGGATTGAAGAACTAATATCACATGTTGCTGACTCTTACCACTACACAATTTTGATAAATATTGTCCACATTATTCATGTACGCAGCAACAGAATACTCTGCACATAATTTAAAGATACATGTAACATCAACTCAATACCCTGACAATAAACGAAGCCATACTGAATCCACAGGGATCAACTCATCTCCACAGTCCAGCAGACGGCATTTCCTGTCAACATTTTCTTGCATCCTATGGAACTAATCGAAAAATATTTGAAGAAACATTGTTCCCGTTAACCATCTGAAGAATGTTTCTTCAAATTCTTTCCAATTCATTCCCAATTTTCAGAAAACATCAGCAGATGACACAGCCTGCTCAACCTAGGTGCAGATGAGTTGAGAATTACAGCGCATACATGTACAGTGGTGTGCAAAATTATTCGAACACTTGGCATAATCTGTAGATTGATGGTGGAGCTGAGAAAAGCTTATTGTACATGTACCTTTACCCAGAACTACTGCGGACAGGTATAAATTTATCGTTCCTATTACCTTGAATATTCATCTTCGATGATCGAAGGCCGATCTGCTATCCACTGCGTTACACCGCACATCACCCTTCGAGAAATTTACCGGTCCACGGCGTATCTGCCACCTCGAGAAGAAGAGGCCAATCAGAATCGGTGTTGTAAAATTTGAATCGTGGTACAAAGAGTGGTAGCCGGAGACCCGATATAAAGTGCAATATGATTGGTCGCCCGGTAAAGTTGGCATCGTGCCAAGATACGCCGCCGACTGGTCTATTTCTCGAAGGGTGATGTGCGATGTAATGTTGGTGAGCAGATCGGCCTTCGATTATCGAAGATGTGAATATTATGAAGTTAGTTATTTGAAGGTGAATAGAATGACATTGTCAACATGGGGGGGGGGGGGGGNGTCAACATGGGGGGGGGGGGGTCAAAAAAGAAATCACTGCAGATCTCCTTGACAGGCATGTAATACACTTAAAGGAGCCCGGTATTGCCAGTTTTTCTCGACAGCCGGCGCCACTCTCCAACCCATGGGACTAGCTACGTTGTCGGCGAAGGACCTGATTTACAAAGTACCGGTACATTTTGTAATGGATTTTTGTAGTTCGGTGTTGCTGCTGCTAGGTGGCTCCCTCCCGTCAGCAGTCAAATTACCCATTGGGGATCGCATATCGTGGTTCAGGTTCTTTAAGTGTACAATCACTATTTTTGAAAATCATAAGATTTCAAATAATTTTTCACACCTCTGTATTTGTAAAACAAGTTAATGATAAACTGGAGTTGATAATTCTAAAGAGATTCACACAGTCATGGCAACTGCCAATAAATATGAAACACCAGCATATCTGCATGTCCTGTGGTATAGCCACCAAGGGTGGCCGCATAGAAACTCCGCTAGTGCTTCGACAGCCTATCAGTGTTAAAATGCATAGAAAAAAAAACAGCACTATCGGCAGATGGGCTCCGCTAGCGCTAGCGGAGTTTCTATGCAGCTACCCCAGTAGGCCTACATCGACATGACCAGGGGAGCAGATACTAGGAGACAGATGTCCAAGGTAGCAGACACCAGGGGATATAGGGCATATTCGAATCCTCCATTCTTGACCACACCCGTGCTGACCCAGCAGTTCACATAGTTGTTGACTCAACTTGAGAACGGCAGTTTCGAACGCCGAGAACACAACCCGAGTCGGGCCAAGAACGTGTTCTTCTCACTCCCCACTCAGCAGAGGGTTGACAAGAACACGTTCTTGACCCGACTCGGGTTGCGTTCTCGGCGTTCGAAACTGCCGTTCTCGAGTTGCGTGAACAACTAGGCCTACATGAACTTTGTCAGCACGAGTGTGGTCAAGAACAGGGATTCGAATACACCCTAGATGTCCTTGGTAGCAGGCAGCAGTAGATAAAGAAGTCCTGGGTGGCAGACAACAGTGGATACACATGTCCTGCATAGTAGAAACCAGCAGATAAGACAAGTTCTGGGTAGCAGACACCAGTGGATAGACACACCCTGGTTAGCCAAGACACAAGTGGATAGACATGCCCTAGTTAGCAAAGACAAAAGTGGATAGACATGCCCTGGTTAGCCAACACAAGTGGCTAGACAAGACCCAGGAAGAACACAGCAGGGGCGTACTCGAATCCGCGTTCTTGACCACACTCGTGCTGACCCAGTTCATATAGTTGTTGACTCAACTCGAGAACGGCAGTCACGAACACCGAGAACACAACCCGTGTCGGGTCAAGAACGTGTTCTTGTCAACCCTCCGCTGAGTGGGGAGTGAGAAGAACTTAAATGTACGTTCTCGACCTGACTTGAGTTGCGTTCTCGGCGTTCGAGATTGCCGTTCTCGAGTTGAGTCAGCAACTGCATCAAGTAGGTCAGCACGAGTAAAGAATGAGGATTCCATTGCGTCCCAGTAGATATGTTCCAGGTAGCAGAACAGTTATGATAAGTTAGGCTAGTATATATAGCACCTTACCCCAAAAAAATTCCTAGAAAAGGTTTTTCAACTGTTTCTGGTAGTATTTGATGTGGAGAATAACATNACCAAGTTTCAGATCAATAGCTCTGGCGGTTACGAAACGTGCCCTGCTAACGGAACACGACGACGACGACGACGGACGACGACAGACGCACAACCATTGTATAAGCTCACCACGGTGAGCTAAGAATTACCACCTCACCCCAAAAAAATTCCTAGAAAAGGTTTTTCAACTGTTTCTGGTAGTATTTGATGTGGAGAATAACATACTAAAAGTCTACCAAAGTCAGGCCATCGAAAAGGGGGTAAGTCCAAGATGGCCTCTGATACATTAAAACAGCCATAACGCTCTTATTTTCCAACCTAAAAGGGTAATTTTGGTGTCTACCCCCTGGTTTTAGGGGTCAAGGAACACATTGAAAACAACAGAAGTACAATAAAGTCATTAGAATTAGCTAAATCCAAGATGGCGTCCAAAATGGCTGCCGATTACCCAAAATAGTCCTATCTCTCTTATTATTCATCCCAGCTTAACCATTTCGGTGTCTACACCCAGGTTTTAGGGGTCAAGCAATAAGATGAGAGTAGTAAAAATGCTATTGTGCCATCAGGATGAAAACGCATTTTCTGACAGCTTCAAAAATAGCAACCACATTTGTTTGCCATCCCCAACATACATGTACCATAATTTCTTTGTCGTTTCTATCTCCACGATTGTCAGTCTCTTGTTTGAATATTGTGGAATGTACATCAATTTTGAAATTGTTATGAATGTTCAGATAGTAACCTTAATATCAATGTCAAGTAATACACATGCATATGACTCTAAAAACAACCACTTTTCAAGCATAAGTTGAATATTCGGTACGGCTATTGTTCCTCTTCATTGACCTCATCAGTTTCTGTTACTTGATTGTTGTATGGATTGTCACAATTATCCAACTGGCATTGCCCGCAAGCAGGTGAACAGGGTGGTCCATACACTCTGCAGCTACAACGTGATGTGTTTCAAGTGCAAGACGTTTTACAGTTACAATGAATCATATTCAGTAGCTCAACAGGGGCAGCATTCATGTCTGACATCTCTGGAAGCAATTGCGCAATGTCTATTTTCCAGCCCCAGTTTGACACATCCATGGCATTCTCGCTTCCCATCCAGACCATTATCTGACTCAGTGTTTTCCCTGATTAAAAAACACGTGACAGCCCGTCACGTTTAGAATGCAAACGTCTGTGCCTGCGCCACGTTAAAAAATCTACCTAGTGGAACCGCCACGCTTAAAATATCCACCGTCACGCAAAAAAATCGGCCGACACGCATTCTGAGCACTCCCAACGCTTGTTTTCATACGGACGCAACAGAGAAAGATGGTTGTTACACACCCCTTTCAACAACGATAATGGATCGGTCCAATCATACTACCTTCACCACCCGTCTAGCATTGTCTAGTTCATAAACTTGCCAACGAGATTTCATAGATGGCGCTCGGCTCATTGCGCGCGCTTCGGTTGGTCAAGAAAGTTAGTACTGCGTTGCGTTTTCGGGCACGGAAATGGCGTCTTGCAGTGTTCTAGAATCAAAAATTTTCTACGCGAGGGGGGGACACCCCCCCTCGTACACCCCCCGCGACAAAGAAATTATGGTACATGTATGTTGGGGATGGCAAACAAATGTGGTTGCCTATTTTTGAAGCTGTCAGAAAATGCGTTTTCATCCTGATGGCACAATGGTATTTTTACTACTCTCATCTTATTGCTTGACCCCTAAAACCTGGGTGTAGACACCGAAATGGTTAAGCTGGGATGAATAATAAGAGAGATAGGGCTATTTTGGGTAATTGGCAGCCATTTTGGACGCCATCTTGGATTTAGTTAATTCTAATGACTTTATTGTACTTCTGTTGTTTTCATTGTGTTCCTTGACCCCTAAAACCAGGGGGTAGACACCAAAATTACCCTTTTAGGTTGGAAAATAAGAGCGTTATGGCTGTTTTAATGTATCAGCGGCCATCTTGGATGCCATCTTGGATTTACCCCCTTTTCGATGGCCTGACTTTGGTAGACTTTTAGTATGTTATTCTCCACATCAAATACTACCAGAAACAGTTGAAAAACCTTTTCTAGGGATTTTTTGGGGTGAGGTGCTATATATACTAGACTATGGACACCATGCTCATTTGTGGACTGTGACAACATGTTGAAATTCAGTGGCGTAGCGCTCCGATTTGCACACGCTATCTTATATCTTTTGGGGGGTTGCAACAACACACGTTTTCCCACAACATTTACCTCAAAAGTGACAGATCCATGTTCCACGATGAAACCTAACTTTGCTGGAATGACATCGAATGTAATTTGCTCCCCCTTGTAAAAGGGAACAATGGAATAATCTCCTATTGGCAAACTTTTGAATGTAAACACGCCATCTTGGCCCGACGTCACATGACACAGCGGCTGCTTGTTGTTGGGAGCTTTGTAACTTTTCAACGGAGATGTATCACAGCCCTTGACGTCACTAGCTTTCATGCTTGACGAGAACAAGAGGAAGTTGACGCCTTTTATGGGTTCGCCATCGCTGAGTACTTGGCCCTGAAAAGATGTTTGTTAGGTGATGAGAAACATACATGTAGAGGCTGAAGGTTTTTGGCCTGACCCAGAACGTCCCTGAGTGGACTAGCAATCAGGGAGGCATGGTGGCACAGTTGTATTGCATCGGACTGGTATCTAAGGGGTTGTTAGTGTCATTCTTGTTCGAGTAGTTACTTTGTCCTCTCAATCGTTCCGAAAGAATCAAGTAAGCGCTGAAAAGCCGGTCCTCGAGCACCCAAGAAACATTTCTGATTGTGAAGCCCGTTGCTTCACACTGTCCAGAAAATGACCACTTGCATATCTGGCAGGTAGAGAGAGGGTCAAGAAACCCAAATAAAGAAATCTATCAATCAGATAGTATAGAACTTACCGAGGTATCAAAACCATGGACGACTAGACCAGACAGGACCTTGGCATTGGACACGTCCACTTTGACTGAAACCTTGCTCTGAAGAAAGAAACAGGACAGTCACTGCCAGTACATTATCAGGGGGAATGGAAATATGCCTTTGAAATAAAGGGCTACCGGATGACAAGGACACGGTAACTCAGTCATACACTCAATAATTCAGTGGTATCATCCTCTGCTCGAAGCTGTCACCCTCAACCATGTCAACCACTGAAACACTTGGTGCCAAAGTCCGTTTCTGAACACTATGTCACTGCCAGTTGTTGACGAACGTGCTTGATCAACCAGCCAATGAGCGATCAGCCAATAAGAAAATGTTTATGTTTTCGCCTAGTTGCGTGAAATACTGGTCGCTGATTGGGTGATGACAGCTTGCGCCATCTAGCGTTCAGAAACATGATTAGGCCCCATCTGTGCCAGTGGTTATAAGCATATAACTAGTGTTAATCTCCAGGCCACTCATAGAATGAAGGAAGGTACAGTAAGACAGGGTGGATGCTTTCACAGAACCCATGACTCCATCTTAGCCACCTTTTGAAAACCCACCGAAGAACAACATCAGCATCGAAGTATCCCAACTCAAGTTCCACTTGTGCCCAGAATATCACGCTCACGATGCAATATTTATGCCCCATAAACACGACTGGATATTATGCAGGAACACCTTGAGAACCTGTTGCCACGCTATAAATAGTTTTTCACTTCAGATGCAATCACAGACAAGGATCCATCAGTTGAAAGGTGTTATAAATGAAATGGTCCATGGACCATGTGCTCACCCGTAGTGTAATGACAGAGAGAGGTACATGTACATGTCAGTTATGAGCAATCTGGGTCAAGTCATCCCCAAGTTGCAGGACTTCATTGATTTTGGGGTTCTGCCACCTGGTGGCCATATTGGATGTCCGATCGGGCCAAAACTTCACATGCACATAAAGGTCATCTAGAGGGAGCCACATAGCACATTTGAGCGCTCTGGGTCAAGTCGTTCCTGAGTTATAGCACATTTGATGATNTGACCTAGGGGTATATATGTACCAAGTTTCAGATCAATAGCTCCAGCAGTTACGAAACGTGCCCTGCTAACGGACAACGACGACGACGGACGCTGACTGACGACTAAAGCTCACGGGTGAGCTAAAAGTAAGGAATTTTACTTTTTCCATAATCCAGCGAGGATGGCTTGCTTCAACATCATACTCTCCAGGCAAGACTTTTTCAAAGGCAAACCTGAAAACAGAGGGAGAAAATAAAACAAGTTTGGTTTATTTTCTGATATCTGGTCAGTTTTTACAAGGAACAAGGGACCTCTTAATCAACAATTCAAAGACTGAATAGTTTTGAAAACTGATGCCATTTCATTCATAATTTTTTTGTCGCATAGACATCACAAAAACAACCTTGCCATAATTTATAAACCTCTTTTCTAATCAAGTTTTACACTAATTACGTACACTCTTTGTTGTCAGGTCTAGCAACCAATTTATGGGGCGTGGACTTTATTCATCCTTAACTTTTGACATACATGTCCCGTTTGTAGGATACTTCAGATCTACATTTGGGATTTAGCTCAGTCGTTTCTGGTTTCTCCAACTGAAAAGTGCCTGAGGAAGAGCCTGGTTGGAGTCGAAAATTTGTGAAATTATGGAAGTTAACTTCCTATTTATTATCATCCGTTGTGTCGACTTTTGTGCATTCTCTTTCTTTGGATCACAAAAACAACCTGAGAGAGAAGCTTCTTTGCCATTCTTGACACTAGAGGGCGTTCCAAATAACACCCTCTAGTATCGATCAGCTATCGTCATGTTGAAAAGAAGTGCAGCGCAGTAATATGTGTAAGGATTCCTTACCATTGTGAAGCGGTCGACTGTTCACACAATAAGCAAGCGTCGCCATGCGCAGTAGATCTAGTGCACGGTTATACGCCCACGGAAGGCATAAATAATATTATACAGGCCTGCTTAGGTCAAAATGAGGCTTAGATGCAAGACACAATAAAAATATTTGTGAAGCATAATCATTTTGTGGCAAGATATCTCGAGGTTTTTCGACAGTTATTCTGAGATCAAAGTAGTCCATGACCGCGTGTGTTTTGTTTACCCACGTGACCAAACATCCCTCAGATGTTATACATGAACACTTATTCCACTTATAAAGTCAAGGGAAATATATATTTATTACTATTCACTTCGAAATTGTGACACATCGATTGCAGGGAGAAGTTTAGGNGGTGTGACAGACTGAACAGACAGACAGACAGACAGACAGACACCACGACCAAACACAATATGGTTTCCGATCTTGAGATCGGAAACCATAATGAGTGCAAATACGACTGGAGATTCTGGCCTTATTATAAAAAGGAAAGAAGGATCGTGATTTGTTGAAGATAACCCTCGACCTGTAAAAATGACAAAATCTCAGGTTTCTCACCATGTCGTCTCGCTTGGCCAGACGCTACGGGCTCACCCCTTCGGTAAGTCACACTCCGCGTCTGGCTCTTTTAGAGATTAACAGTCGTGAAGACCGCGTGGTGGCAGCACGGGTCCTTGCGTTTTTCCTGGAAGTACGTCAGCCAATGAGAATCGTGCTTACAAAGTTGTTTCGGCTGCGTGTTTCCATGGACGCTTAGGTGCTTTCGATTGTGACATAACCGGTTAAGGTTAACATCAGCCGGTTATTGATGGTTAGCTGGTTACAATAGAACACAAAAGTTACGGCAAGATCTGTTAGAACATGTCGGACTGTAACCAGTCACGGTTAAGGCACAATAGAAAGCACTTCCGCTGCTAACCATTCCTAACCAGAATCGGTTCGCAGAAATGAACGGAATGGTTAGTTAACCTTTTTCGGTTCGTAACTGCTTAACCATCTCCAGAGGTGGTTAGGCGGTTAGCCCTAACCGGTTAGGGTTATGTCACAAACGAACAAAATAGTTACCGTAACCAGTTACAGTTAAGTCAGAATCGAAAGCAGTTTTGCGGAATTTCCACGGCAATTATGAGTGAGGAAGTGTGGTGATTGGCTGGAGCCCAGTGGAGTGCCATCTAGTGGTGTTAACGGCTTTTGAGCCACAAAAGCGCCAGTGTGTGAAAGACCGGGACGTCGGATACACACTGGGGCCGAGTGTACTCACCATGGGGTCTATTTTTGACATCCAAAGTGTCCATCTTCTTCTCTTCATCTTGAACTTTGGCTACAGACGTATCAAAATAGGCAGACGGTATCTCCTTGTTCTCTTCTTTGATGGCTGTTTCCATTGGTCGTTGGGGTAGTTTACCTAATGACATCACCAGCATATCATCACTCAGGGAATATTTCCTCTCAAGCGGGAACCTCTTGTTGGAACCAACGGCAGGGCTAATATTAACAAGGGGCTGCGCTGGATCAGTCTGGACGCTGTTTCGACGCTTTGGATTATAATTGCCGCTGTCTGGTACAGAATGTCTCTTCCTAGGCCTACTGGCTCGAGGAGTTGGTTCTGCAGGAGGCATTTCACTATCAGCTGACTGTCTTGCTGTCGGACCCTGTTTCCTGACCCGTTGAACGGGTTTATTTGTTTGTCTCTTCTGGATGCTCTCAACAACATACAACTGAAAGAAGAAATCATAATGAAATGGAACACACAGACTTATTGCCACGTGTGATCAAATCCAATCCTGTTATCAAGAAGCTGCTTCTACACGAGACTGGTCGCTGTCCTCGAGCCACTTCGCTAATACTCGGGTCGTGTAAAGCTCAGGGCAGCGCGAGAGCGTTCGGAAAGGTATTTGGCAAGGTGCCAATGCTTCTTCGAGCCTGGCCGAAGTGAGTGACTTGCCGAGTCGCTCTCTTGGGGAACTCCCGGCACGCATTTCGTTTTCTCTCCAGGCCGGCATGCTGATTGGTTATACATGGAATATTTCACGATTGCAATGGCACAGTAGTACCTTCCCCAAAGAAGCGCAAATATCATTCGGAAATTCGCCTTCACTGGTCATGCTCACAATCCCAGAGAGAAGCGCCAGAAACTTCCTTGGGGAAGCTTTCCGAACACGATATCTATTTGTGGAGTGGCTGGAGGACAGGCCACCAGTCTTCTATACAGCACACAAATGAGCCTTCCCACTACTACTAATTTTAACTTGTGGGATGAAAGAATCACACAGGGTTAATTTTCTTACTTTGGGGAACATCTCAAATACAGTGACCAAAACTTTTTGGTTAACTTTTTGAAAAAATGAGTAAGAATACAGAAACACAGAATACCGGTACAGAAATATCTGGTACCTCGATTTCTCTGGCTTTCTTGTCTATTTCCCCATCAGGAGTACCAATGGCTTTCATGGCAAGCCTGTAACTACGTCGCCAATCTTTGTAGTCGTCTGTATCAGCCATAATTTCCCCCTTCTTCACGTATTTGAAGCCGTCTTCATACTTTTCAACAGCTTCCTCCATAACCTTGTAGGCTTTCTCTGAAATAACACACCATGAATAGAAACTAAATCAAGCCAGTCTTCAAACAATAGCTGTGTTGTATTAAACTCGCGCCAGTCACCCACCCACTTAGTGATCGCTCTTTACGTTGCTTAACTTCTAGCTTTGAGGCGAATGCACCAACCACGAGGCCATAAAGGAAATCCTCCATGGCTGGCGGTTAAGCCGTGCCATATACGTACCGATAGTAGCTACAAGGGTTCAATGCATGTGTCAAGGATTTTTTACAGGCAAATTACTACAAATGAGATGACAAAGAAATAAATAATTACTATCAGGATTTCCATTTGACTGTGAGGCTTTGAACATCTTTTCACCCAACTCCTGCTTCGCTGCTGCAATGCTGAAGCAACACTTGGCCATCTGCGCCATGTCAGTTTTGTCATATTCTTGTAATACCTTGTAGGACTCTTCAGCAAAATTCACCGCTTCCTCACTCTTCAACGTATCATCTGAAACAGCAAGCAACATCGCCTTGTTCCGCAACAACTTAATGTAATCCAAGCTCTTTTTCATCTTCAGTTTTTCACATAAGTCCTCACTTTTTTTGTAGTATTCTGAAGCTTCTTCGAAGTAGCCATTCATTTTAGTGCGATATTCTTCTGCTTTCTTCTTCTGTTTTTTCTTCTCAGCATCTTTGATCTTTCCTCTCTCATTCTGAACATGGCTATAAGCACTGAAACCAACATTCATGGCATAGACAACCTGGTCATAGTGTATTGTAGTTTCACCCAATTCTTCAAAAGCCTTCTTGTTGTGTTTCAGGGCTTGATCGATTGCATGCGAGTCTTGCCGCCCTTTTAAGGAGTAAATGTTAGCAATGGTGGACTGAGCAAGAGCAGCCTGTCTCCTGTAACCAGCTTTGTATTCTTCACGTGTATAGACACTGAGGGCCCTCTCACATGCCTTGATACCCTCATCAAAGTTCCGGCGCATCGCATGATACTCCCCATTGGCGAGATCAAATTCGGCCTTAGTCAGTTCAATGGCTCGGGTTTTTCCACTACCGTAATGCTTTTTGATTTTGAAGTCATTCAATTTTTCTTCAACTTCAAGCAACTCGGACTCGATATCTTCCACAGAGGACAACGAACGACGGAGCAATACATGTACAAGAGACAACTTGAGAGAAATACATTTTAAGGTCTTTTCATTCTTTTCTGCCAACTCCACTTCATTCTCATAGAATTTCTGCAATTCTGTCCCATTCAGGAATTTTTGTAGTGCTGCGTGAAACTTGCTGGCTTGCATATAGCTGTCTATCTTCTTGATGTCAATTTCAGGCATTTTGCAATACTGGGTCACTAGCGGCTGCACTTCAGCTATCACGCTTTGTCCACCATGTGCACTGTCGTCCAACAGTTTCCCAACGAAGCAGGCAGACAATTTTGACTTTGCAGTCTCTAAATAATGTTGAAAGCGTTTGTCATCCCTTAGTCTTTCCAGGACACCCTGTAACATTGAGTGCAAAAAGAACCGTGTGTCATCACTATCGTATATGTTCTGCTCTGTGTTCGGAGTGACATCCATCTGCAGCAAATGCAATTTTCTCAATTTCTTTAGACAGCACTTTGCATTGACAGGTTCAGGCTCATCTTGTCCTAGAAGGTAGGAAGCAATGGATTTATCGAAGGGTAGCCCATTGCAAATGGATAACTTGACAAGTGTTGATTTATTCTCCTCTGGCTGACCATCAAATACTCTCACTAAGGTATCAGAAACCTGCAACTGTAAGAATATTACCAATTAATTAACAGAAAGAAAAAAGAGATCTTAAAGCAATATTGCGGCTGAATTTTATACAAAGTTTGTTACTTTTATAGCATTGATACCAATCTCCAGGCAAAACCAGCTGTACCCAAAGATTCCACATCGGAGCCAGAGGCAGCAAACTGGGTGCATTACCTGGGAACTTTGTGGGTTGAATTCATCAGCCAGTTTCAGGGCGTCTTTGGAATTTTTAAGGAATTCTTCCAAAGTGGTGCAGTCTGAATATTTGCTCAAGAAGTTGAATACAACTTGGATGGCCAAAGTGTTGTAGTTACACATCTTGGAGACAATGAAATCAATGTTTTCTTGCTTTGACTGATAGAAGATCTGAAAACAAGAAAAGCTGAAATCAAAACAGGGCCATATTCATAAAGCATGTTTTACGCTTATTCACTGGCTGTTCCCTGTGATGTGTCTCCTTTGTTCTGTGTTCCGTTGTAACCTTGTGACGCGCCACACAGACGATGATCCCTTGTTTTGCTGTGGCCGTTCCCATAGGTTAAACCTGTGAACATATGACCAACTGTGACCAACATATGACCATGTGGTCAACTGACTGGGAACATGGCAGAGAATGAACGTGCTCATTTATAGGCTGTGTATCCGAAGACATTTGGAGGTCACAATGGCACAAGGCCACAGGTTTACAAGGGAACAGACTATGGATATGAAGCCTCAGATTCATAAGTGTAGGTGTAGGAATGTTCTATGCATTTGCCCAAGAGAAGTGGGTACCTTTCTCCATCAGGTCCATGCACAGATTAGCAACCTCAAACTCAACTAATCGTAACACTTGGTTTGAGGCCAATACCACAGAATAATAGAGTGTACAATAGTTCTAAAGGGAATTTAACCATTTACCAGTATACTTTGCGATGAATGAGTTTTGCCGTAGCTACAGCAAAATCATTATTTACGGCAAGTACACCAATCAGGATGGAAGTCGGCAGCACATCTTGCCCTGACAAATGTTCCAATCACTCTTAGCCTTGCTGTGAAGGGATCCCTTCACAGTAAGGCTAGGAGTGATTGGAGCACAGAGCAAAGTGACTGTACACCTTGATTTGTCAATATGGGGCAGAAATGAGACCGTAAACTCACGTTGGGGTCCACCCTTTTTATCAGTTTATGGCACTCTTCCATCGTCAGTGAGGGCAATTCATAATGCTCCATGTCAATCGATGGGTCATGGTCCTCCAAGTGCATGCAGTCATCAAGACCATGAACAGAGGTAATCAGCAACTTAACCTGCAAAGGGAACATAAAAATAGCCATACAAAGCTGACAACACCCCTTAGACTCTGCATTATAAGGTGCGTTCACACCAAAACCAGATTCTGTTGCGTTTTGCTGTTCCAGCGAAGCATCCACACAGGAATCCCGCATCAAGATAGTGGCTGCAGCGACCACATTGGATATCTGAACACAACTAAAATCGATAGGCATAGGAGTTACCCAACCCAAACATCGACACCCAAAATGATGACGACTGGCTGTGGCACTTTAAAATTGTGGATGGATGGACAGGCAGACAAACAGACAGACAGACACTGTCCATGATGACAATACCCCGCAGCCATTCTTGGGCAGGGATAAAAATTGTGTCAGGCACTTCTTTCTGATGCAGCCAAAAAGACCCCTTGTTTCATGCACTTATCACCTATTTCACCTACTGAAGTCACCTGTAAAGATATTTGTGACCCGTCACTGCAAAACCAGTACCCGGTACTAAGTCGCTCTGAAGTTGGTAGGTTGAGAGCAGCGTTTTGTCAATTTCAGTAGGCCTATGCTTGTTGTTTGTCTTTTGTAAAATCTGAGTGATTACATTTCTTCCTTTATCTCCTGGAGTTATTTTGGTTCATCCTGGTTCATACATGTATTTTGTGCAGCTTAATATGACGGGTCACATTTATGGGATGTAGTCAAGGGCCCGGTTGCACGAAACTCACGACAGCGCTATCTTGGAGTTAGCGCTAACTTGATGTTAAATGACGTAAAAGAACAATGGATTTTTACGTCATCTAACATGAAGATAGCGCTAACACCAAGATAGCGCTGTCGTGAGTTTCGTGCAACCGGGCCAAGGTCTATAACTATTTATCATGATATGATCATTACCGTAAAATGTCACAAAAACAAGAGAAAGTGGAAGAAAAATTGGACTCTAGAGATAAGAATTGGTATGTTAATAAATTGCATTTTCTTGTCATGCCATTTTAAAAATCATGACTTATCTACCGGTAAAAAATATAGTGACAAACACTTCTGTCTGACACTGCCAAGGTCTCATCAGGGTGACCCCTTGTTTGTTCTTGGCCATTATCATCTAATTCACCTGCTAATTATCTGAAGAGGTTATTGTGGTGGCAGTCAATTAAGGTCTACCGGTAAATCTTTATGGTGTGATGTCCACGTTAATGTCACAACAAGAGGCCCATGGGCCTTGCGCTCAGCTGATAGGAAGGGGTTAATATCTCTTGGTGAATCGAGATACATGTAGATATCATATTTCACCCATTGGGTGGGAAGGGGTTAATTAAATACCACTTCGTGAATCGCGATGGATAGTTGTATCATACCTATTTGGTGGGAAGGGGTTAATATCTCTTGGTGAATCGTATTACACCCATTGGGTGGGAAGGGGTTAATACCACTCCATGAATTGCGATAGATACATATATGTAGGCGTACATGTTGTATGAGACCTATTTGGTGGGAAGGGGTTAATATTTCTTGGTGAATCGCGACAGAAGTCGTATTACACCTGACCCATTGGGTCGGAAGGGGTTTTTAAATTCATTTGGTGAATCGCGATAGATGCATGTTGTATCATTATCAGTCCCTTTTGGTAGGAAGGGGTTAAGGTATTTTGGCCAACTTTTATTTTCATTTTTATTCCTCCCACCTACAACAGATTTTTTGAATGTTTCGCCCACTGAACAGAATTAACAAGCACAGCATTGAACGTCCCCCGTCGCCCCGGGTGCAAGTCCGACGGACATGTATTTTGAAGATTCCGTTCAATGGCACAATCACAGTTTATGTGATTCGGCTTTTTGGCCCCCTGGTGGCAAAGTGGAAAATCAGATTTGGGCGATTCGTTGACGCGACACACCGTTGGCCCATGATACATCCCTCCACCAAATATCAACCCAAAATTTTCAGTCATTCCGAAGTTACAGAGCGGAAGGGAACTTTTGTGGAATTTACAAAGTGTGGCCCCTACCAGGGCTGAAAAATCAATTAAACTTTAAAAATCCTATGATATATTATGTACCCTTCCTAGCTGAACCTACCATAAAATTTTGTGAAATTCCGTTCAGTATTAAAGGCGTAATCGCAGTTTTTGTGTTTCG
>NMRB01003961.1:28306-46343 GCA_002633025.1 Notospermus geniculatus | reverse complement strand
AAAAGCACAAAATTGACACACAAAATGATAATAAACAAGAAGTCAATCTCCAGAATTCACGAATTTTCGACCCCAACCGGGGTCTTTTTCAAGTGGAACTTTACAATCTGAAACTCTAGACTCTAGACGACTCCACCGTAAAGTGTGTGCACACGATAATCCAAGGTACAGAAAAGCACAAAATTGACACACAAAATGATAATAAACAAGAAGTCAATCTCCAGAATTCACGAATTTTCGACCCCAACCGGGGTCTTTTTCAAGTGGAACTTTACAATCTGAAACTCTAGACTCTAGACGACTCCACCGTAAAGTGTGCACACGATTACCCCGGTTGGGGTCGAAAATTCGTGAATTCTGGAGATTGACTTCTTGTTTATTATCATTTTGTGTGTCAATTTTGTGCTTTTCTGTACCTTGGATGGCAACCAAGACACATGCAAATACACATCAATGCGCAGTCCCCCTAAGGGCCTACATGACATGAGTCATGATGAGGGCACATGGCTAATACATTACTCTACGCAGGAGAAGTTTTTCTGGTATAATTTTTTTGCGTGTCACAGTGAGTGGACTTCACCTGGACCTGCTGAGCACACCAGTCTCTTCTATGGCATGCCACATTCCCTGATAAATAGAAGAGATCGCCAAAATTCCACAGAAACAACTGAAATGCGATGAAAAACTGAGAGCAATGAATACCAGCAACTGTCCTACAGAGTGGCCACATTTGTCCCAATTTACCCTGGTGTCCCAAGTATCCCCAGTTTACGGCACAAATTTCCCTGGGGGGAAATGGTTAATGATTACATAAATGATTACACCACAAAGGCTGAAATCAATCCTATTTTTCAGCAATGAGTTGAAGACCAAACAAGGCAGGCGAGAGCCTTATCACTCTGAGTCAATGAGTCAAATAAACTGCATATGTACAAACTCTTGTCTGCGGGACCATTTCACTGGCATGCACTCCTAAAGCTGTTGCACACCTACACCTCATGTCTCCGAGGCCATCTCACTGACATGCACTCGTAAAGCTGTAGCACACGTACACCTCACGTCTGTGAGGCCATCCCACTGACATGCACTCCTAAAGCTGTAGCACACGTACACCTCATGTCTGCAAGGCCATCTCACTAACATCATGCACTCCTAAAGCTGTAGCACATGTACACCTCACGTCTGCGAGGCCATCTCACTGACATGCACTCCTAAAGCTGTAGCACATGTACACCTCATGTCTGTGAGGCCATCTCACTGACATGCACTCCTAAAGCTGTAACACATGTAGAAACTCATTTCTGCAAGACCATCACACTGACGCCGAATCGGTAGATGTCGTCCTGGGTAACCCTAAAGTTTACCCAGGACCAACCTGGGTAACCCTAAAGGTTACCCAGGATGATCCTGGGTAAACTTTAGTGTACTAAAGTTTACCCAGTTTGAAATTCGCGGACTTTTTCACCTTCTGTCGAGGATCTTGAAAACGGCACTTAAGTCATATATCAGTGAACGAAATCCATCAAATCGGCAAAAATGGCAGCTGATAACGTCACTCGTGTTGCTGCGGAGGATTTGCAGATGTATTTGAATTCGATCGCATCTTATAGGGGCGGTCAGTTCACATTTAAAGTCGAGAAATCAAAAAGAGGCTGGTTAAGGTCGTGGAAGGAAAATACAAACTGCTTGAAAGGGTAAACGTGACCCCAATCTGCAGTGGCTAGTTCGGGATGAACTTATATGCACTGGCGCGAGAAATTGCCAGTGGCGCTGTTGAGGCATGGGCACCTGTGCTGAATCGGTTAATGTCGTCCTGGGTACACCTCAATATTACCCTGGGTATTCTGGGTAATCCTTTTTGTTACCCAGGACGATCCTGGGTATAAATAAGGTACCTTAACATTACCCAGTTTGAAGTCCGCGCCATTTTCCACCTGCGCTCGACGTACCGTACTATCTTATTCTAGCCCGCCACGAATTTACACACGCGCCTTTTGACATGGTGATTGTCAGCAGCTGTCAGAATGGCAACTCGCGTTAAAGACTGCGGTTTACAGGTGTATTTGCAATCTATTCCACCATATAATAGGGATGGAATTTCCATCTCAAAAGGAAAAGAGCTGAAGAAAAATCTAGTGGATGTCGATTGGTAGATACAAGTTGAAAGCAGGTGTCAAAGTTGATGCGAAACTGAAGTGGCTTGCACGCGACACGGCTGCTACATAACGCACGTACCACAACCTCGGGCGCAGGTGGAAAATGGCGCGGATTTTGAAACTGGGTAATGTTAAGGTACCTCATTCGTACCCAGGATGATCCTGGGTAACAAAAAGGATTACCCAGGATTACCCTGGGTAATAATGAGGTGTACCCAGGACGACATTAACCGATTCAGCGGCACCTGTATAGCGCGAATCTCAAACTGGGTAAACTTTAGTACACTAAAGTTTACCCAGGATGGTCCTGGGTAACTTTTAGGGTTACCCAGGTTGGTCCTGGGTAAACTTTAGGGTTACCCAGGACGACATCTACCGATTCGGCCACACTGACATGCACATGAAACTGCAGCACATGTACAAACTCATGTCTGCGAGACTGGACACCGTGTCAGTGAGCAATGTCACAGACTTGAAATTCGCCGAGAATAGGTAGCACGCAAAGGTTCTGAGATTGCCATGTATGTATGCGTGCTACAGCTTAAACTGGTGTCATGCAAAGTTTCAGAAATGTAGTTCCTCTTACCTCTGTCATATTTTGGTATGCTCATTCTGCTAGTTGCATTGAGGGGCCCAGCACCAACCGACGTAGAAGCCGTCAATGTAATAGTGAATGCACTCGTCAGGGGCACCTTAATTTCACACTTTCCCAATTTGAATTCAGGGCATTTAGTCGTTTTTATGCGGTCATCGTTAACAGATGCCTGCATACTACATGTAATAATATTCCCGTGCGTAAACTTTTCTGGAATTTCCTGGAAAGAACAAAACATTATTTTGAGGAATTTTAATTCGTTAAAAATTTTAAATCGTTAAAACTATTCAGAAAAATCTGAAAACATTGAACGTTTCTATTAACCCCCCATTAACCCTTAGTACCGGAACTCCAGTGGTTTTTACCAGTTTTAGGAAGTTTCCACAAATTCATTCCCAAATCCCAAAACAGCAAGAAACTGTGGTCAGTATTATAAAAATATTCAAATCCTCACCTTGAAGTATATGATCACTTTTCGGCAATCTTTTTCACCACAAAGATGGCTGTGAAATGAACTTATACGGGTCTCCGGGTTACGACCAGGAACTGAAATAGACATGATAGGGCTGTTTAGACAGGCAATGTTGCTCCCAAGCCATGGCGGCAGTTGTCAAGTAATATTTGATGATAATGGATGATCTCATGCAACATCGCCCCGCCCGACGACCGTTGTCTATAGTACACACTTCAGTAAGTCCCACCTCCATAATACTGGATGCACTTACCACTAGGTAATGTCATAGCACTTCCAATCTTGAATAGACTCCAGTAAGTTCCATCTCTTGGGCGAACTCGCACCTTAGCAGTGTAGTTCACCCCTGGAATAAGTCCCTTGAATATAACTCTTTGTTCCATTCGTTCCTTGTTCTCGACTGTTTGGATCTGAAGAGGAGATGAAACTGAATTATTCATGAGTCAAGTTCCGAAGAGTCCAAAGGTTGTCTGAATAACTTGCCGCTATGAATCTTAAGCAGGGAGCTTACCTGGAAAGGTGAGGGCAATATCAGAACTAAAGGGCGGCGCCACACTGGCGATTTTTCGAGCAATTTTCTAGGCGACCGACCTTGCGACAACAGCAGCGACTGAACATATTTTTAGTTTTTTTAGTTTTTGTTGACTCGTTTGCGACAAACGCTTCCTTGGAAGATCAGTGATGTCGCGAATGACATCACTGATTGACTTCAAAGGTAACTATCGCAGGCGACGTAGTAGTCGCATCGGTAGTCGCCCCATTTTAGTCGCCAGTGTGCGGCGCCCTTAATGTGATCACAACTGATCTTCTTGCCAGCCCCCGCAGACTAGCGGTTCCATTTTTGTGTGCAGTGGTTGGCGATATGCTCAGCTACAAGATATTCCTCAATAATAATATAATAATAATATTTATCAAGATTAAAGTGCAGAATAATGGTAGACATTTCCTATGCACTGTACAGAATGTAAAACATATGAGATTAAAACAAGGACATGAGTAAAACATGAATAAAACATTATGCACCATTGAAATGACGGATAAAAAGATAGGTCTTGAGGGACCTCTTGAACATAGGCGTCTCGGCAAGGCCCCGCAAATCGAGGGGGAGGGAGTTCCACAGTCTGGGCGCCAGGACAGCAAAGGAACGGTCCCCAAATGACCCCCTGGAACGCGGTATGGCAAGAAGCCAAGGGTCACTGGAGGACCGCGGCCGCCGCCCCGGCGCGTACAGACTGAGGAACTCCCGCAAGTAGCTTGGACTGCTCTCCCGATGGATAGCATTGTGTGTCATCAGGAGAGCTTTGTACTCGATGCGTAGCCCCACCGGGAGCCAGTGGAGATCCCTCAAGACCGGAGTGATGTGCTCCCGCCGTCTAGTTTTGGTGAGCAACCTGGCGGCAGCATTTTGAGCCAACTGGAGTCTATTGACCAGGCAATCAGGTAGACCGGTCAAGAGGACATTATGGTAGTCCAAAATCCAACCACTTCAACACCAGACCTATATTTACATGTAGATTATTCTAAAACGTATACAGACTAGGATACAGTCATCCCAAGATGGCTGCCCATCCACCATTTTAATTGAACATCCTACTAGGAATGAATATAAATGATATGAAACGAATAACTTTCTGCTTACCATGGGTTTTACATCAAACTTCGATTGTAGGGATATGTCATAAAAAAGATGAATAACACCAGCCAAATACTTCGGCCCTCGAAACGTCACATTCAAGGCTCCCCTTCCGGCTGGTGTAACGATGACATATTCGACTGAGTTCGGTAAAACTGAAAACATAAATACGATATTTCAGGAAAATTTCAAATGAAATGGTCCGTGGACCATGTGCTCACCCGTTTCATCCTGAGAACATCAGGCGTTCTTACTGCTCGCTACCTTCGTCACCGCAGACAAACCCCTGAGAGATTTCGCTTGATTTGCTGAAGTAATTGGCGCCTGAGAAAATGCGCCCAATCAGCGAACGCCATTTCTGAGTCACCTTAAGATGACAATCATTACACGTAGATTGTACCGTAGTGTCACGCACAACACAGTGTTGAAGTACCTCAGCTTCCCCACCTCAGCCTAACTAGAGATAAGTTACACGTATACATGTATAGCAGCCCTTGTAATATTCACAGCCAAGCAGCTGACACGGCTGACCTAGATATGCCAGGCAATTAACCTATCCTACACTGCTGGATTCAATCTAAGTTGATACTCCACCGATTCAGGCGAAATCTCTCAGGGGTTTGTCTGCGGTGACGAAGGGAGCGAGCAGTAAGAACGCCTGATGTTCTCAGGATGACCCGTTTGGACATACCGGTAATAGTGTAATTACAGAGAGACTGTCAAGTGATTCCCAAGTTGCAGGACTCAATGATTTTTGGATTATGCCACCTGGCGGCCATATTGGATGTCTGATCGGACCGAAACTTCACATGCACATAAAGGTCATCCAGAGGGAGCCACGTAGCACACTTGAGCGCTCTGGGTCAAGTCGTTCCTGAGTTATTGCACATTTGATGGTTTTCGGGTTACGCCACCTGGCGACCATATTGGAAGTTTAATCAGGCCGAAATTTGACGCTTGTAAAGGTCATCTAGAGGGAGGTAAATATCACGTTTGAGCACTCTGGGTCAAGCCGTTCCTGAGTTATAGCACTTGGATGATTTTCAGGTTACGCCACCAGGTGGCCATATTGGATGTCCGATTGGGCCGAAACTCGGTATTTTAGAAGGTACCCCTCTAATACACGTTTATGCAAGATATGAAGACGCTCGGTGAAATAATGAAGAGCTGTGGCAGGTTCGTTACTTTTGTAGAACTTTGACCTCTGTGACCTTGAAAAGTAGGTCAAATCAAAAACCCGTTATATATGTTATGTATCCTAATAGTATCCTAATAGTTTCAGCCAGATGAAGCTCTGCGCCAGTTACCTACACTCTGCTTTTGGTCAGGCTGAGCAACCCTGCAGTTATTCAACCTTTTCTTTCAGCTAAAATAGCTTCTTCTTAAAGGGAGACATGCGAAAAATATTGCCCGGCGGGCACAGGTTGTCTGAGTTGTAGCGCCGTCTGTTAATACACGGTGACACTACGCTATATCACAGGCCCCTGTAGAGCTATTAGTGAGCTTAGAACACGTATCTAACCAAAAAACACTAGTTTGTAAAAAACAAACCCCGAGCTCACGAATTTATGAGCTCGTGGTGTGTTTTTAGATACGTGTTGTGTTTTTAGATACGTTTGGTTAGAAAAGTGTTCGAAACTCACTAGCTCTACAGGCGCCTGTGATATAGCGTAGTGTCACCGTGTATTAACAGACGGCGCTACAACTCAGACACCTTGTGCCCGCCGGGCAATATTTTTCGCATGTCTCCCTTTAATTGTCCAGCGGCCACCCGTGGGGCTTGGTCGCTATTCTTTCCTTAATTACTTGTTTGTCCTGTCTACACAGATTTATGTAGTTCTACATTCGGGTTTCAGCTCAGTCTTTTCTAGAGTTTCAGATTGTAAAGTTCCACTTGAAAAAGACCCCGGTTGGGGTCGAAAATTCGTGAATTCTGGAGATTGACTTCTTGTTTATTATTATTATGTATCCTAATTAGATACACTCTCTCTTCTGGCCTACTAGAACCTGAATCTAGTTCTTTGTCCTCGGGGGCCGACTGTGTGTTTGAAGAGGGTTACCTGGCACCCACCAGAGACCCGGTTCGTCTCCGTGAGGGCAAATTTTCATCTGTCATTAACCTATCCTCTTCCTTTAAGCCCACCACACTCCAACTGGAAGTTCTTTCCAGAGGAGCCAACTTCTGCCGTGTCCCTAAACAGGTTGATGAGGTCCACGTTTGGACATGGCGGCATGGCAACGCCGGGTCAGGTTGGCAGAATTCTTTTCTGACAAGCCTGACACAGAACAGGAGCGTGTTCCGGACCCCTTCAAGTCTAAATCTAAGTGGAACCCGCCACGCCGCTGCCGGGATACAGAGGGTTTTCTCAAGGCGGTCGAGACTAAATTCTTCGAGGACCTTGAAACAGGGAAGAATTTCCATAATAACCTCCCCTCAGATGTACGCCAAGCCCTTAGGGAGCTTTCTCATAATCGTAACATTATCATCAAGGAGGCAGACAAAGGCTCAGGAGTGGTTATTATGGATACGGACAGATATATCAATGAGGGCCTCAGGCAACTCAGTGATATGGCTACCGATAGGCCCCTTGATTCTGACCCTTCCGCAGATTTTGAAGGCCAACTCACCCGGCTGGTTAATCAGGTCCAGAGTAACGGTATACCCTCTCGGATACCATGGCGGAATACGCGATTCCAACCCCCCCCCCCCGGAAAAAACCATAAACGTGCTAGGTTCTATCTTCTCCCAAAGGTTCACAAGCCCGGGGTCCCAGGCCGTCAGTAGCTTCCTGTTCAGGTTCTTTGACGGAGAAAGTCTCCGAGATTGTGGGCCATTTTCTTAAGCCCTGCCTCCCTTCGGTCACCTCGTATCTTAAGGACACCAAGGATTTTCTCAGCAGGGTGCGTGACTTAGGTACGTTACCTCAGGGGGCGCTCCTGGTTACCCTGGATGTTGTCAGCCTGTATCCTAGTATCCCCCACGAAGATGGTGGGAATGCCCTCTCGGCATTCTTGGCGAAACAGGGCCTACCAGAGTGTGTGATAAAGGACATATGTACGCTGACCCATTTTGTCCTATCAAAGAATGCCTTCGAATTCCACTCAAGGTCTCAGATCTCAGATCTCAGATCTCAGGAACTGCGATAGGAACTAAAATGGCCCCGTCATATGCTATCATTTTCATGCACATGCTCGAGTCACAAGTCTTGGCTACTTCCCCCTTCAAACCCTACAACTCGCTCAGATTCATAGATGATGTTTTCTCCGTGTGGACCCATGGACGTAAGAAACTGGAGGATTTTGTTGATAGGCTCAATGATTTCCACCCCACCATCAGGTTCACCTGGGATGCATCCCCTTCCTCCCAGAATTTCTTGGATGTGACTGTCAAACTCCGTGACTCAAGGATTGTTACTGACCTCTATGTAAAACCCACGGACACTCACCAATACCTCCACCCAGCTTCGTGTCACCCTGGCCATGTTAAACGTTCCATCCCCTTTTCCCAAGCCCTCCGTATCCTGTCCATCTGCTCAGAACGGCCAGCAGCCCTGAAACACCTACAGAACTTGGTGGGGTTTCTCGCAGACAGGGGCCATAACAGACGGAAGGTTGCAAAGGAGGTGGAAAGGGCGATCGAACGTTATGACCACAAGGGGGCCCACCCCCCTACGACGACGGGAACAAATACCGGTACCCAGGATGGGAGTACAGACAGAGCTGATTCTGGGGGTCGCCATGCTAACCAGGGTGCCAACGGGAGTGGGGTCCAGGACAACCAGCGGTCCTCTAAAACCCGCAGGATCCCCTTAGTCCTCACTTACCACCTCGGACTGCCAGACATCACTGCTATCACTCGCCGTTCCCTACCATTACTCCATTTGAACCCCTTAATGAAGGAATGCTGCCCAGAGCCACCCCTCATTGCTTTCCGGAGGCCAAAAAACCTCCGTGATGTGCTTGTAAGAGCCGAGGTCCCCACCTCGGACATCCAACAGGCTAAGCCCACCTGTGACCCATGCTCACGGAAAGGACCTAAAAGGGGTCGGAAATGTGAACTTTGCATCTCCTTACCATCCCAGTCCCNCGGACATCCAACAGGCTAAGCCCACCTGTGACCCATGCTCACGGAAAGGACCTAAAAGGGGTCGGAAATGTGAACTTTGCATCTCCTTACCCTCCCAGTCCCACATCACCAGCTCATCCACCGGAAAGTCCCATCAACTCCTCCTGAGGAGCCCTGCGGATTGTGACAGTAAGAACGTTGTCTACTGAATCACCTGTACCAGATGCCCTACAGTCAACCAGTACGTCGGACAGACCATGTGTTTCCGGAGAAGGATGAACAACCACAAATCCAACATCCGGCGGGGGATAGAGGATGAGCGTGACTGCTCATTACTCTATACCCATTTTAAACTGCCATCACATTCTATCAAGGACCTGATGTTCACCATTCTGGAGACATGTTCAGATGACACGACCCTCCTCAGTACAGAGTTGAAATGGATGTGGACCCTTAAAACTATCACCTCCTCAGGCCTCAACACTAGGTCCTGAGTTTCTGATAACCTCGCAGCTTCCCCTTAGTGTCAGAGCCAAAAACATTTGGCATGGGGCCCCAGTTGCTCTTCTCCTATTTTGTTCGCTGGTCAGTGCTTTGCAACCCCTCTTTTCCCATTAGTAGACCCTTTTCCTTGGAGGACAGGGTTCCTCTTCTTTTTTAGGCCTTTGTCTTCGTCCATGGTCTGTTTCTAAATTTTCGTTGGTCAGGTTTTGTAGGTGCTATTCACCTAGGCTTTCTTTCTTTACTGTTGCCCCTTCATTTCTTATTATCTCTTTCTTCATTTCTTTTTCTAGGCCTAATTTTTTATCACTTCCTCATTCATTTGTTTAATATAAATTACTCTTACTATAGTCTTGGGGTATTGTACTCTCAGACTGTTCTAGAGTTTCGGATTGTAAAGTTCCAGCCTGAAGAAGACCCCGGTTGGGGTCGAAAATTCGCAAACACTCTGGAAATTGCCTTTTCATTTATCATATATTGTTGTGTCAATTTTTGTGCTTTTCTCCTCTTTGGTCTTTTAGTAATAGTCTTCCCACAATTTCCCTGAGTGGAGTCCAACTCGGCCGAATTTGCAGTAAAAACGTGTAGTCTGCTAAGGCATTCCGCCGTCTGCACTGCCATCTATTGACGGGGCATGGGATAACATAAATCCAAATACCGGTATTTGAATCAAATTGAGACGGAGGTCAAACATGTCAAAAGGATTAGAAATGACCTGTTTGGGACTGAACTTTGGTGACCCTACCGAGGTTCCAAGTCCTCCTGGCAGAGACGTTGTCATTCACTAAAGGAGGTTCCATTCCGCTGTAAAACTGCCCAAGATTTTCTCCTTTTAAAGGCTCGACTTCTGTCCCGTGGGATTTTATTGTTTTACAATCAAAGCCGTGGTTGGGCAAGTATAGACGTTGTTGGCAAGCTTATGTAATCTTTCGCAATAGCTTTAGAATTTGTTATATAATGGTATTGGTTTTATATGTATAAGTAGCCTATACTGTGGAGTGGAACTGCCGTTTATTACAAAACATACACCAGTGGTAGTGAGATAGGTCGGCTTGTACTGTTAAAATCGGAGATGGCGGATTCGGCCAATTCCATCAATCAAGGTCTCTGTATTAGTAAGTATTTGTACTATTTTTGTATTGGATTTCTCCATCAGGGCCGAAGCCAAAGCAGTATTGGCCTTGGTTTTAGTGGTAAGTATGGAAGAGGCATCTCAAGCTACTCATGTTCCTACATTGTCCTACATGTATGTTCCTCACTTGGATGAGGTCTTTTACTTGCCCTTGCAAAGGCACAAGGTACAAGGCACCACAGCTTACTGTCCCATGCGACGGACTGAAGAGCCGGGGATGATTATCTCATATTGCCCGGGATTCGATACCTGGGACCTGCCGTTTGTACCAGATGTGATAACCATTAGGGGCACAAATTTAGAAACTCTGATTAGTGCTCAAAAAAGGTCCTCAATTGTCAGAACAAGCTGCATCGAACAATACGATTTCCATTGTGTGCCATGGAGTACGTCACTTCTGATCAGGGATTCTAAAGTTTAGCCCCACTCAGGGCTCCTTGCTGTAAGTAAAGAAGACACCTCTCAATTTAGGACAGCATCTGTCAGCCCAAGGGTGTCCTTAACACTTTGGCCGGGTTGCACCAGTCATACTTGAGGTCGACTTTGTCCTCAAGCTAACCTCAAAGTCGTTCTCAACCGCAAATTGTAATGGCAAATCATATTACCCGGTACTCAGTTGAGGTCAACCTCAAAGTTAACTTTGAGCATAGCTGGTGCAACCGGGCCTTTTACTGCCAAAGACGGGAATTTCCAGCTTTGCTGTTTTCTGCATAGTGCTAGGCCTATAGATAGTAGCCTACATGTACTATTTTGTACGAAAAGTCTGGCAGTTTTAAAGTGTTAGTTCCACAATGCAAATTTGTGTAGCGCCCATGACCACATGTGACCCTGTCTGTGAAACGCATCCAAAGTCGCTGGGGAGTGACATAGGCCTTGATCAATTCTGCCCTTTGTTGCACAATCGATAAGGTTTTATTTGCCACTAACGGACCGTGTTTTTTTCATTGTGATGACACTCCCTACATACATGTACATTGTAACCTATCAACCCTGTGGTGTTCAGCGACTTTGGCTGTGTTTTGCCAGACTTGGTCACATATGATAAGGCCTAGATGTACACCATCCAGTATTCATGGTATTATTGCGTAATATGGGGCCCAAAATGGGAACATGTGTGACTCTGACATGATAGATAGAAGAAAGATTGGCAATAATATTGCCCATTTTGATCCTCATATTGTGCAATAATATTGATCATGTATGTGGCCGCTATAGACAGTTGTGCTACAAGCTTATGCCATGCGAGCCCTGTGTGAAAAACAAACAACTTCGATAATATGCAGTGGTGCTTTTCATGCAGTTGTAGAATAAGGCCAAACAAAAAAACCCTGCTGGGCCTATTTTTGTCGGCCAAAAAAGACAATTTGTTTTATTTTCGAAGATCTCAAAATCCTGTCCCATGCAATGGACGGGAAGAGCCAGGAATGAAATCCCATATGGCCCTGGCTGGATTCGACCCGGGACCTGCTGAGTGGACGTGATAACCACTTGGCTATCAGGGCTCCTCTTCGAGTTCTTTAATTAACCCTTTCGCTGCCAATGTCGCATAAATGCGACATAAAACAGTCCCCCTGATTGACAGCATTCAGGCTGCTCAATAGATCGTCGATAGTAGTTCTAGGCGCCGCCGTAAGATGGCGTGGCATATGCGCTATCATTTGAGACGTATTTTGAGGTGCTGGGTACAGGATTTGCGGTAAAATTTTGCTTGTATCTTGAGGGGGTGCAGGGTGGCACCCCCTGCGGGCGAAATTTTGGGAGAAAATATTTTGAAAAAATATAATTTTTTCAAGTGTAAATGAGATTGCTTTTCATTGTTATAATTGTATAAGATGTATTCACAGTGATTGCATTCAGATATCTTTATTGCCAAGGTAGCAAGCCACACTTTAGTGGGGATTTTTTTGAAATTACCAAAAATCCAAGATGGCGGCTCCTGGTGACGTCATATATGCAAATTAGTCGAAAAAAAATCACCAGAGGATAAAGCTTAGACCATTCCCTACAAGGTATTCCTATCTTCTTCAGGCTAACAGTACATGCTTTATAGTAACAAATAATTAGATTTCAGTGGCTAATTTTTGAAAAATCAATCGGCAGCGAAAGGGTTAACAGAACCACAACTATTTTTTTATTTGGCCTATGAAGCTTGTGTCAGTATTCCACATGGTGTTTTTTTTCAATATTCAATTGCCAATGAAGTGCTGTTGCGACATGACACATGTTGCCACCATAAAGGCCTACCCGTGCAGTACATGTCCCGTTATTAAAAATAAATCCACTACCGTACTGTACTGTATTTATCGTATTTTTAATAACAGGATGTTTCTTGCCTCAGTAATGGTACAACACGAGATTGGTGGCGTTATGAANGTGGTGGGTGTGATTGTCTCTATGTTGGCATGTGTGATGGGTGTTGCTTATGTTGATTAACCACAACTGGTATGGTATATAGTTTTGAGGTATGTGAACAGTGGCTTCTACACGTTCCTGAATTGTGTTCCGAATGATTGCTAGACCCTGTCACACTTGGTTATAAGGAAACATGAGGGATCGGCGGTTGACATTTGCATGTTCAATGGCATGGACGACAAGTATGAGAGCCTAAAGTCCGTCTGTCTGTCTGTCTGTTTGTTGCCTCTTCTGCATTGAATGCTTACAATTCCATCAGCCATTTTGAATTTGTTTCTATTTTTGCATTTTGCATTTTTGCGATAACACAATTTATGGAGGAATTTATACTCATTCTTATGCAACACTAAACAACACCTGCTGGCTGTGCTTCAGTTCTGACGGGGACAACTACAGTCGGAGTCCGAAAAATTCTGATTTGTGTCAATTTCTCTGTTTTTTCTCTGACTGAACACAAAAATCATTTTGCTTATGGAGAGGTGTCAATATAGGGGCCTGATAAAATGTTCCTTGGTAAAGGGCAGAGGGCTGTGGCCTTCTATTTTGTTTCAACCCACCTAT
This sequence comes from Notospermus geniculatus, assembly GCA_002633025.1. NCBI lineage: Eukaryota > Metazoa > Nemertea > Pilidiophora > Heteronemertea > Lineidae > Notospermus > Notospermus geniculatus. Next base: position 32,815 of record NMRB01003961.1, on the reverse strand, counting down.
CCCGAAGTCCAGCAGATGGCATCTTCTGTCAAAGTTTTCTCACATCCTGTGAAACAAATTGGAAAATATTTGAAGAAAGGTTGCTCCTATCGGCTATCCGAAGAACATTTCTTCAAATTCTTTTCAATTCATATCCAATGTTTTCAGATAACTTTGGCAGAAGATAGGGCCTACTGTCTCAGCTCAAACCAGCTGATAGTAAAAGTAAAGTCGTCTCCAAATTTCACAACTTTTTGACCCCAACACTTCCTCAGACACTTTCTAGTAGAGATCCCAGATTTCACTTCTGGGATCTCTACTAGGCCTACAAAGTGCCTGAGGAAGACGCCGGTGGGTCGAAAGTTTGCGGAATTCTGAGACAACTCAGTGCTAGAAAAGTAGCTGTTTTCATCGCCATTGGCTACAGGATTTTCCCATTTGGCTATAAAGGATTTTGTCAATTTCGCCAATTGGCTACAAAAATTCCTTGATTTTCACCATTTTAATTGCCATAAGTCCTTTCTATTTCCATTAGCAGTGTCTCAATCATAGATATTTGGCTATGAAAGTTTGTAGACATTTAGCCAAATGGCTACCTTTGAACAACTGAACTTTTCGAGCACTGCAACTTAACTTATACTAGGCCTATCATTTTGTGTGTTGTTTGTTGTGCTCCATGTCGGATCTCAAACCAGTCTGCAAGCAGATGAGTTTAAACTCAGCATTCTGTTCGGCCTGGAGTGTGTACTTTGGTACAAGCGCTTCATTTCGTGGATCAATAGCGAATATGTAGGCAACTGTTCTAGTTTCCGAATGATGGTGAAATCAATCAGGCCTGTACGAGCTCTGAACAACACCAATTAACATTGATTTCATACTGTCAACCACTTCTGCCTATCCTCGCCACATCATGGCCATCAGATACTGAGGTACGGTAATGTTGAAATCGACACGTTGGCCATGTCGCTCTGCAATCAGATTTGCTCATTCTTGAGTGTAAGTGACGATGGCTTGGATCAAAGAGAACGCTACGGATCTTTTCGGACAGGTACTTTCAAAATTTGTGTGTGTTTTATACAAGTCTATTTTGGAAAGGGCACTGTCTGTCATATTAAGTCTGTGTTCTCTTCAATGTCTTCACTGAATATGCTCATCTGCATGCAGTCTGTATTCTCTCCACTGTATTCAGTGAATACACTCGTTTCAGTGTCTGCAGTCTGTATTCTCTCCACTGTATTAAGTGAATACACTCATTTCAGTGTCTGCAGTCTGTATTCTCTCCACTGTATTCAGTGAATACGCTCGTTTCAGTGTCTGCAGTCTGTATTCTCTCCATCAGTGAATACGCTCATTTCAGTGTCTGCAGTCTGTATTCTCTCCATCAGTGAATATGCTCGTTTCAGTGTCTACAGTCTGTATTCTGTCCACTGTATTCAGTGAATACACTCATTTCAGTGTCTGCAGTCTGTATTCTCTCCACTGTATTCAGTGAACATGGTGAATACAAATGAGTCAGTGTTGACAGATCTATGATTCAGTGTTGATAGGTCTGTATTCATTGATTCCATGATTTAGTGTCAAGAGGTCTCACTGAATACACGATTCAGTGTCAACAGGTCTATATTATCTCCACTATATTCAGTGAATACACACAGTCTGTATTCTTCACTGTATTCAGTTGTGGAAGTGAATCCAACACTTGCGCTCCGACAAGCTTCCTATTACATGTACTCCTATCCTCTCTCGTGGAGTGTAGTTCAAAAGGTGAAGTGACCGTAGGCCTTCATATAATTATCAAGATGAACCTGACGAACTACTAATTAGTTTTGCTTCATGTCAGTAGGGGTATCTGCGGTAGATCCCAATTAATTAAGTCTGTCCAAATATGATATAACCCACTGACCGGGCTAATAATCACATGGTAATAACGACCTCAACGACCTCATTATTACTGTAACCTTTGTATTGTGCATAGGCCTAGGAATCTATCATCTTTGGTTATCTCATCTGCTGTGTCATTGTTGATGTGTGCAGCCTGTTCACGATATGGAGGGAGTACAGAGTCCAAGGGTAGCGTGGGTTCCCGAGATCCCAGAGGCACAGTCCGGTACGTAGGCCTATTTTGTAGCTGGTCTCAGCACTATCTCCAAGGGGAGCCGTAATAGCGTAGTGGTTATCGCGTCTGCTTAACAAGCAGCAGGGCCTGGATTCAAATCCAGGCCAGGCCATTATGAGGCGCCATGTGGGAATTTAATTGTTTCCAAAATTATTTGGAAATAATGTCATTGTTTCAAACCATAAATGTACGTATTTTGACTTATTTCATCCAATAAAGTTATACATAAAACCATGAAATTATTATTCAAACCAGAACTTATATTAAACATGGTTTCATTTCCATGAAACTTTCACAAATTCATGGTTTTGAAAACATAACTTACTTTCAAACCATGAAGTTCATGCAATTTCATGGTTTGCAAACCATGAGAATGATTATACAAAACCATAAAATCGGCAAAATTATTTGTTATCAAACCGTAATAATGTGAACGCATCAGGGATTGTAAACATTGCAAATTGCAAAAATCATGCTTTGCAAACCATGATAATCCGCAAAAGCATGGTTTGGGAAACCATGATCAGTGCAAAACACATGGTTTGCAAACCATGGAAATCGCCACATCCATGGTATGCGTATAATTGTATGCGCAGTGGAACATAGACTGGTCTCTGCCCTCGTTTCGTTCCGTTCCGCTACACTCGACCAGTAGACAGCGGGCAGAGGATCAGTCCATTGTTCCACTGCGCATACAATTATACGCATACCATGGATTTGACTATTTCCATGGTTTGTAAACCATGAGTTTTGCTGTAATCATGGGATCGAAAACCATGCTTTTGTGGATTATCATGGTTTGCAAACCATGATTTTTGCAATGTTCATTGTTTACAATCAATGAAGGATTTGATATTCATGGTTTGAAAACCAAGATATTTGCGGATTTTTCGTGATTTGTAAACCATGAATTTGCATGAACTTCATGGTTTGAAATGATTTTGTTATGGTTTGAAAGCAAGGTATGTTTTCAAAACCATGAATTTGTCTAAGTTTCATGGAATGAAACCATATGTTTAGTCTAATTCATGGTTTGAAAAATAATTCCATGGTTTTGTTTATACTTTTATTGGATGAAATAAGTCAAAATACGTACATTTATGGTTTGAAACAATGATATTATTTCAAATAATTTTGGTAAACAATTAAATTCCCACATGGCGCCTCATAGGCCATATGGGAGTAATCATCCCTGGCACTTCAGTCCGCCGCATGGGACAGTAAGCCGTGGTGACTTCTACCTTGTACCTTTTGCAAGGGCGAGTAAAAGACCCCATCCAAGTGAGGAACATGAGTAGCTTGAGATGGCCTCTTCCATACTTATCAGGGCCAGTAATGCAATGGCTTCAATCCCGATGGAAAAATACAAATTCAAATCAGAGGAGATAGCTCAATGACCTTGTTTTGAGAGGATGCAAAAAGGGGCCTAGACGTGATGCTTGGTTGAAAATCCATCCCATACCTCGTAGGACAACCCATACCCTCACACAACTGATTCTTTGAATATTTGATGTCATTTCAGACGAATCGGGCACTCACACCTACGAACAAGCATTAGCGAAAGTCGGTAAGTAGGCCTATACGCCGATATTTGCCCGATGACAGCGAGAAACATTGTTCCATAGAATTGCAACCCTGCCTTAAAGTGTCCATCCAATGGGTGACTTTATTGCCGTTAGATGCCACCACCAGTAGCGGTTCTAGAACGTCACAAAATTTGACGTCATAGAACAGAAATGCATGTCACGAAGTCATCCATAATGTCACGAGGCCTACAACTGTGACGTCAAAGGGACTGTTCATTTTCGTCAGTTGAGGAATCTGCGTTGTGATCCTTGAGAAAATGGAAAAAGCTATGAAGCTGCAAATTGCAGTGATTATTCTGAACAGTACAACAAATAATCCCTGCAATTTGTGCATAGCTATTTCGTTTTTCCCAAGGATCACAATTCAAGATTCCTCAAGTGACGAAAATGAAGAGCCCCTTTTGTGACATTTGAGGACCGCTAACAGGCGGCCGCTTAAGGCAATAAAATTGATTGCCAGAGCAGGCACAAAAGTACCTTTTTAGCTCACTGGGGTGAGCTATTACGATGGCGCAGCGTCCGTCGTCGTCGTCGTCCGTCGTTGTCCGTTAGCAGGGCACGTTTCGTAACCGCTGGAGCTATTGATCTGAAACTTGGTACATATATACCCCTAGGTCAGATGACCCACGACACCAAGTTTCGGTCCGATTCGACTCTCAGTTTGGCCACCAGGTGGCGGAAACCAAAAACACAAAAAGTGCAATAACTCCTGAACTAATGACTAGATCATCTCCAAATTTTTATCATAGGTGTAGCTAATAAGGATACATAACATATATAACGGGTTTTTGATTTGACCTACTTTTCAAGGTCACAGAGGTCAAAGTT
>NMRB01003961.1:16880-27735 GCA_002633025.1 Notospermus geniculatus | reverse complement strand
ATGTGCTATGTGGCCCCCTGTAGATGACCTTTATGTGCATGTGAAGTTTCGGCCCGATCGGACATTCAATATGGCCGCCAGGTGGCATAACCCAAAAATCAACAAAGTCTTTTCTGGGAATGACTTGACCCAGATTGCTCATAACTGATATGTACCTCCCTCTGTCATTAGACTATTATGTCCAACCCAGTGAGCACATGGTCCATGGACCATTTCATTTCCATGATTTTTGTCTGTTTCAATTTCAGGCTATGGACGATTTCATTACATGCTTCTATTCCTCTGCGGCTGGGCCGTGGCGAGCGATTCGATCGAAGTCCTCTGTGTCTCGTTTCTGCTTCCATCAGCTGAATGCGATTTGAGGCTGACAACTTTCGACAAAGGATGGCTGAACGCCATCATTTTCGTCGGTGAGTTTTCTGAATATCAACATAATTAGAAGCTTCACATTATCAAAAGCTTCACATTATCAAAGGTTTCACATTATCAAAAACTTCATATTATCAAAACCTTCACATTATCAGAAGCTTCACATTATCAAAACCTTCACATTATCAAAGGCTTCACATTATCAAAAACTTCACATTATCAAAAGGTTTACATTATCAAGTTTCAAATAACCAAAAGCTTTACATTATCAAAAGCTTCACATAATCAAAAGCTTTGCATTATCAAAAGATTCACAATTATCAAAAGCTTCACATAAGATTCACATTATCAAAAGATTCACATTATCAAAGCTTCACACTTTCAAAAGCTTCACATTATCAAATATTTCACATTAAACTTCCTTCTTTTCAGGGATGATGGTAGGAGGGTATGTTTGGGGTGCCCTCGCTGACATTCAAGGTCGCAGAGCTATCCTTATCTATTCTCTGACCGTAAACGGTCTCTCCGCCCTCGGGTCCAGCTGTGCCCAGACATTCTGGTTATTCCTGCTGCTAAGGTTCTTCAGTGGGGTCGGGTACGTACACATATTTTACTTCATATCACGTTTTATTTGACCGAAATACGCCGTGAGTACTTTCATACTGATTCCAGGTTTGAATCCCAGTTGATATGGGATTAATCATCCCTGGCTCTTCAGTAAGCTGCGGTGCCTTGTACCTTATGCCTTTGCAAGGGCAAGTAAAAGACCCCATCCAAGTGAGAAACATGAGTAGCTTGAGATGGCCTCTTCCACACTTACCAGGGCAAATAATGCTTTGGCTTCGGCGGGTGGAAAATCAAACACAGATACACAAAGTTACTGGTCTTGTTCAAAACCTATGGAAACTTTACCGATGAATCCTGGGAAGGGCCAGCAAACCCCCTTGAACCCTTTGCCAGGCCAGTCTCAAAGCGTTATTGGCCCCTGTAGTATGGAAGAGGCCATCTCAAGCTACTCATGTTCCTCACTTGGATGGTGTCTTTTACTTGCCCTTGAAAAGACACAAGGTACAAGGCACCTCGGCCTACTGTCCCATGCGACGGACTGAAGAGCCGGGATGATTAATCCCATATGGCCCGGTATTCAAACCCACGACCTGCTGTTGCTAAGCAGACATGATAGCCACTCAGCTGTCAGGGAACATTGATTGATTGATTGATTGAATGATTGATGATATATCAATTAGTTAATTTATTTTCAGAGTTGGCGGAAGCGTTCCTGTGATATTTTCCTATTTCGTTGAATTTCAAACTAAGAATCGCCGAGGACGGATGATCGCGATGTTGGCGACATTTTGGATGTGCGGGAATATCATTGCAGCTGGTGAGTCCTGACACTTTTGATACGATAATGTTAGAGTTAGATCCCAGCCAAGTCTCTGTCTGTGACCGTACACCTGCGTCTGCGATTTTGGTATTTGTCAAAAATTGTAAAAGTAAAAGTTACACCATCAAAAAAGAGGGTTCATTTACATGTACTTGTTTTTTCTGGTCCCATATTTATCTCTTTAATCGATAATAAAACTTCTTATTTCTCTAGGTCTGGCATGGGCTGTGATACCTCACAAATATCTTGGGTATTTTTCACCCACGTTTACGTACGACAGTTGGCGAATCTATATCGCGTTGTGCACCATTCCGAGCCTTACGTCCGCCTTGGCATTTGTCCTGATGCCAGAAAGCCCAAAGTTCCTTCTCATGGTAAGTGTTGTATTACATGTATATTGAAGTTTTTCCATCAGGGCCTAAGCCACCTCTCAAAAAGATCGTTCCCTCTGACAGTGAACACGACCGTCCTGGCTCTTCTAATTTGCTTGAGGTCACTCTGGGGTCGAGTTACTGCCATGACTCTGTGTAAGGTATATTGCAGGCTACTTTGTCTTTGTTAATTTCCCTGTTTCCCCTTCACCTTCTATGTATTAACTCCGCACCATTATTTTGTATTTTAGTTGTCCCTAGGGCCAAAAATGCCACCTGGCCTCGGCCCTTTCCCGTGTATTAATCTTATGTTTTTGTTGCAAATAAATTTCATTACCAGCTACAGCCCCATGATTCCAGTTTATTCCCTATTTTCAGAGAGGCGATGATCGGGCGGCGTTGAAAGTCCTGAACGCCATCTATGTTTCTTCACACAAATCATCAAGTGATGACTACGAAGTTAAACGTCTCATACAACTGAAGGATGATGATGATAATAGAGATGGTGATCTTATCACAGTGCAGCATCAGAGTCGCTGCAGCAAAATGTGTGCAAAGACCAAGATATCATTCAAGAAAGTAAGTTGGAAAAATATTCCTCTTTAACTCTTTCACTGCCCACTCTTAAAATGACTGCAGCCGTCCCCAGGCCCCATCCTCCCACAGCAGGGCATTGGTGTTGTTCCTCTTCAGTTTGTGTGAGTGGATGAAGAGGAGCGAGGTAAAAACCCCTGCTGTGGGAGGATGCCAGGCCCAAATCTGGACCTTTTTGGCAACATAAAAAATAAAAAGAGTTATTGTCACTAAACTGGTTTTATTTGGTTCCTTTGATTGTCCTCTTTACATACAGGTACACCTCAATAGACAAATCCCAGCTTGACAAAAACGAGAAAGATCTGCGCACTTCCGCCAAAATCGTAACCAGAACCTCGGTCTGAAACTGAATGACGTGACGCAGAAAACCCCACGACCATGTGACGAGAGTGAGTTCGACGACGTTGCGTCAGAATCAACCATTGCTGAATCATGGATTGCGTCACATCAGCTGGTTTCAGATCGATGTTCTGTTTACAATTTCGGCGGAAGTGCGCAGATCTGCTAATTTGGGATTTGTCTCTTGTAAAATTCTTTACTGTGTGCTATTTCTCAATCATCCCACTCTACGTAGCAGTAGATAGCACCTCCGGCAGCAAAATGGCGTCCAAATCGCCATTGAGGCTGCCATTCTTATTGATGAAGCCACACCCAGCAAAATGATCTACTGACAGTGACTGAAAGTGTTACGTGTTGATTTCTCTTTGTTTCAGTTTCTGATGAAGACAAAGAAGTTGTTTATACGGCCGCTGGTGCGGAGCACGTTGACCATAATATTCATTCAGGCTTCGTTGGCGTTTGGGTAAGTTGAGAACCGGGTTTCTGGTATAGACAAATCCCAAATTGACGTAAATGAGAACAATCTGCGCACTTCCGCTGAAATCGCAAACATAACCTCGGTCTGAAACTGAATGACGTGATGCAGAGGACCCCACGACAGTGACTTCGACGACGTTGTGTAAGAGTCGACCATTGCTGAATCATGTTCCTCACTTGAATGAAGTCCGTCTCCTCCGTACCACTGGCCCATAATGCTATGGCGTCGATCCTGACGGAAAAATACAATATTTTAAAATACAATATTAAAATACCAGTCACATATGGACTGGTCCCAAAAATATAAATTTCAAAAAAGCGTTCAATCGAAAGTGGATATTGTCAGGGAGTGTCAAGTCGGATATTTCTTATTCTTTACATCAATTACTTGGTTTGTGTCATGAATCTTTGTAATATTTTTAGGATAAAGAAATATGGAATAATTACCGTTTTTCAAAATCCTTGATCATAAAATGGTTTCTTTTTGTTTTATCTAATTTCTTATATTTTTGTTTAGCGTAGATTTCTTTTGCAAATATTTGTTTATTTATTTTTCATTTCATTTCTGGGTCTTTATGTCAGTCGCATGGGACAATAAGCCGTGGTACCTTGTGCCTTTGCAAGGGCAAGTAAAATACCCCATCCAAGTGAGGAACATGAGTAGCTTGTGATAACCTCCTCCGTACTTACCAGGGCCAATGCTATAGCGTCGGCCCTGACGGAAAAATGAAATACAAATACAAATACAAATCTATATTGTTAGCGTAGAAAACGACGTGATGGGTAACCGCTTAACAATTGGAAGAATTTCTACTGTTCGCTCCGCGCTCACACTACTTTTCAAGATGGAAACCTAGTGCCGATACTAGTGGTGATATTCTCAGATATCGCCACCTAGCGTCAAGTTTTTCTATACCCTATTGCATTCAGTTGGGTAATACCAGTCACATATGGACTGGTCCCAAAAAGTTTCGAAATTCAGATAAATATGTTAATATTCATCTTGTTAGAGTCTCAGTGGGATATCACTATTATTTTTTATATCAATTACGTGGTTTCTGTATTGAATATTTGTAATATTTCTAGGATAAAGAAATATGGAATAAATACAGTTTTTGAAAAATCCTTGATCATAAAATGGTTTCTTTTTGTTTTATCTAATTTTTTATATTTTTATTTAGAGTAAATTTCTTATGCAAATATTTTTTATTTTTTTTAATTTCATTTCTGGGTCTTCACGTCCGTCCATTGCATGGGACAGTAGGCCGTGGTGACTTGTACCTTGTGTATTTGCAAGGGCAAGTAAAAGACCCCATCCAAGTGAGGAACATGAGTAGCTTGAGATGGCCTCTTCTATACTTACCAGGGCCAATAATGCTTTGGCTTCGGCCCAAATACAAATACGTGTACAGATATCCCACAGTGTGCATGAGACTGGGCAGGTCTCTGTGCCCACCTCGTGCCTCACTGTACACTTGTACCGTTATTGATATCACACTATAAACACAAATTTTAACTCTTCTGTCCTCTTTTCAGTTATTACGGTCTGTTCCTCTGGTTCCCTGAGCTCTTCAAGCGCATGAATCAGCACGGCGGCTCGGCGTGCGACAACACGCTCTACACCGGCAACAAATCACTTCCATTGGTACCGTCGAATCAGACGTGCGGGTCGCCACCAGCATCTAGTGTGTTCTTCGAAGGATTCCTAACAGCCATCTCCACGTTGCCTAGTAACATCATCACAATTTTTATCATGGATCGTGTCGGGGCTAAAATTATTTTGGGTGAGTACCTCTTTAAATGTGTTGGGCAGTTTGGGAAGACCCATCGGATGTCGCTGAATGATCAACAAGGGCTGTCAGATTGCCTGTGCGTTGATCTGCTACCTGGTATTGTTTGTATTGTGTTGTTTTCTCCTGTCTTAGTCCATCGCATGGGACAGTTAACCTTGCTGCCTTATACCTTGGGCCAATAAGCCGTGGTGCCTTGTACCTTGTGTCTTTGCAAGGGCAAGTAAAAGACCCCATCCAAGTGAGGAACATGAGTAGCTTGAGATGGCCTCTTCCGTACAGGGCCATTGATGCTATGGCTTCGGCCCCGAAAGAAAAGTCTAATACAAACACAGATAGATTTGTGTTAAATTTTTCCATCAGGGCTAAAACTCCTCAGGCTCCTCATGCTCCTCACTTGGATGGGGTCTTTTACTTCCCCAGTTGTAAAGGCACAAGGTACAAGGCACCACAGTTTACTGTCCCATGCAACAAATGCGAAGAGAAAGAGAGAAAGGGATGGTTAATCCCATATGGCCCAAGACTTGGTCAAATTTGACAGGCTCTCCATAAACCCTTGAGAGTTATGGGCATACTGCTTGGTTTTTGACGAAAATTCTGTTTCTTGTTTGCAGTCATCAGCATGGTTGTATCTGGTATCAGTGTCTTCTTTATCTGGCTGGTCCATAATAAAACACAGGGTATCATCATGTCGTGTGTCTTCAGCGGGATTTCAAACGCAGGTTGGAACGCGTTGGACGTGTTGGGTGTGGAGTGTTTCCCGACTGATGTCAGGTAGGTTGGCTTTTCTTGCATTCCTGAAAATGGACGAATTTAGGGGATGCTCTGAAGTTGTATTGCATTGTATTTTTCCATCAGGGTGAAACCAAAGCATCATTGGCCCTAGTATGGAAGAGACCATCTCAAGCTACTCATGTTCCTCACTTGGATGGGGTCTTTTACTTGCCCTTGCAAAGGCACAAGGTACAAGGCACCACAGCTTAATGTCCCATGCGACGGACTGAAGAGCCAGAGGTTTGCTTTTTTGCATTCCTGAAAATGGACAAATTAAGGGGATACTCTAAGTTGTATTGTATTGCATTTTTCCATCACGGCTGAAGCCATAGCATCATTGGCCTTGTTAAGTATGGAAGAGGCCATCACAAGCTACTCATGTTCCTCACTTGGATGAGGTCTTTTACTTGCCCTTGCAAAGGTACAAGAAAGGCACCACGGCTTACTGTCCCATTCGATGGACGTGAAGGGCCAGGGACGATTAAGACAAGGGCAGTGGTTATGGTGGTTAAGTGTATGGCACAGTTCACAGTTCCGAAGAGCCCTGGTAGCCGAGTGGTTATCACGTCCACTCAGCAAGCAGCAGGTCCGGGGTTCAAATCCAGCCTGTGAGATTTCATCCCCGGCTCTTCAGGTCAGTCACATTGGGCAGTAAGCTGTGGTGCCTTGTACCTTGTGCCTTTGCAAGGGCAAGTAAAAGACCCCATCCAAGTGAGGAACATGAGTAGCTTGAGATGACCTCTTCCATAATTACCAGGGCCAATAATGCTTTGGCTTCGACCCTGACAAAAAAATCAAATACAAAATACAAATGCAAAGTTCAGAAATTTACAAATGGCGACTTCACTGCCGAATTTATTGATGTCTTGTTGTCATATTTCAGATCAACAGCCATGGGGACAGGCCTTCTAATGGCGCGTATAGCGGCCATATTGGGAAACCTCGTCTTCGGCACTCTCGTCGATACCAACTGCGCCGTACCGATGTTGTTGGTCGCTGGACTTCTCAGTGCTGGAGGGTTCACAACGCTTATCTTACCAAACAAACGGATGCAGGAGATTGATTGAGGAGAAGATTGGAGTGATGTTGATTTCAAAACCTTTTGTCAACTTTTTTTGGGGGGGGGGGATTTTTGCAGATAGAAGCGTTGGAACATCTTGTGAATATTTCTACAAGCGTGATATTCTGCATGGGAGGTAAAAAGTGTGACTGGTGGGTGGTGTTGTGTGAGAATTTTCCATTAGAGTTGAAGCCATAGCATTATTGGCCCTGGTAAGTATGGAAGACGCAACTCTATCTCAAGCTACTCATGTTCCTCACTTGGATGGGGTCTTTACTTGCCCTTACAAAGGGACAAGGTACAAGGCACCACAGCTTACAGTCCCATGCGATGGACTGAAGAGCCAGGGATGATTTATCCCATATTGCCCGGGATTTGAACTGGTCTGAAAGGATCAAGTGATGTGCTGAATGAGCTGTTCCTTGAGTTCCTCTGAAAGGTTTCTGGAGAGACTGGGGTAATAATGTGAAGCTCTTTGAGACTGTACAGTATTACAACTGGTCTGAAAGGATCAAGTGATGTGCTGAATGAGCTGCTCCTTGAGTTCCCCAGAAAGGTTTCTGGAGAGACTGGGGTAATAATGTGAAGCGCTGAGAGACTGCACTTCACATTAGAATAATAATATCACTGTGCACTTTTTGGACAATATTCCATATACATTTATTAGCACTGTAATGTATTCAAGATGGCGGTGTTCCTGCACTTTGACTGTCACGACTATTTTGCTTTAAAGCCGCCCTGTATTGAACTCAGAAAGTGCTTGCGTCCTCAGACGTTACTGACTTGCATCCTCAGACTGTCTTATATTTGAATGTAAAAAACAACTCTACTGGTGTCACACTAGGTGTGGTACATTATTACTTTGACTTATTACTTGTTTTCCTAGATCATGTCACTATTTTCTCTATTTTTTGTAAATACAAAAAAATAATATTCATGTCTGTTGGACATTTTATGTATAACACTTAGAGGTTTTTTGAAATAAGATAATGTGATATTTACAGATATTCCTTGTTTTCATTCAATTCTTTTTCATTCAATCCATCTTCTTCATTCAATCTTTCTTCATTTGATACTTCATTCAATCCTTCTTATTCAATCCTTCATTCAATCCTTTATTCAATCCTTCTTCATTCAATCCTTCATTTGATTCTTCTTCATTCAATCCTTCATTTGATTCTTCTTCATTCATTCAATCCTTCATTTGATTCTTCTTCATTCAATCCTTCATTTGATTATTCTTCATTCAATCCTCCATTTGATTATTCTTCATTCAATCCTTCATTTGATTCTTCTTCAGTCACTTCATTTTCAATCTACTTTATTCAATCCTTCATTTGCTTCTTCATTCAATCCTTCTTCAGTCTCTTTTATTCAGTTCTTTTTCATCAATCATTTTCCATTCAATCCTTTATTCAATCCTTCTTCATTCAATCCTTCTTCATTCAATACTTCATTCAACCCTTCATTTGATTCTTCTTCAGTCAGTTCATCTTCAATCTACTTTATTCAATCCTTCTTCATTTGATTCTTCTTCAGTCTGTTCATCTTCAGTCTTCTTTATTCAATCCTTCTTCATTTGATTCTTCTTCAGTCTGTTCATCTTCAATCTACTTTATTCAATCCTTCTTCATTTGATTCTTCTTCAATCAGTTCATCTTCAGTCTACTTTATTCAATCCTTCATTTGATTCTTCTTCAGTCAGTTCATCTTCAATCTACTTTATTCAATCCTTCTTCATTGGATTATTCTTCAATTAGTTCATCTTCAGTCTACTTTATTCAATCCTTCTTCATTTGATTCTTCGTTCAATCCTATATTCAATCTTTCTTTATTCAATCCTTGTTTATTCAATCCTTCTTTATTCAATCCTTTATTCAATCCTTCTTTATTTGATTATTTGATCCTTCGTTCAATCCTATTCAATCTTTCTTTATCCAATCCCTCTTTATTCAATCCTTCTTCATTTGATCCTTCATTCCATTCTTCTTCATTCAATCCTTCTTTCTTATTCAATTTAATACTTTTCTGTGGTGCAGCCTGAAAGGTCCCAAAACCCTATTAAATAGTTTTCATTGGAAAGCTCTCACTGAGTACTTTCCAATGAATACTTTAAAAAATAGATAAGGTGCATTGTACTTTCCAATTTCCCGCTGTTCCATTTTCATTTTTTTTCTGCTATTAATGAAGTCACTACTGGCAGTGAATGAGATTTACAAACAGTAGGCCTATTTAACTGTGACTTTGAAAAAAATTGCATAGGATAATAGCCAGTGCCCCGGAAAAATCCGCACACTTCATCATTAAAGGTGCATACAAATGGAAATTAATTTGACCTGGGGACGAGGTTCGAATTATGCTAATGGTATCGCAGGTTCTCATTGCTCATCGCTAGCAGAAAATATCTGCATTTAAGAATTAAATTCGTGAAAAATATGTGAAATATTAAAGATGGGTTTATCTTATCGTGTCCCGGATATTGTTGACAATCGCCGATCTGCACCTTTAATGCACCAGATGGTGATTGTCCAATTTACAATCAATCCAGTCTCCAAGCAGATTTCGGGCCTTGCGTGGAGAGTGTCTGCAGACTGGCGCGCATCTGCATGTCTGTCTCAGCCTAGGGTGTGAGCATTGCAAGCTCAACGTGATTCGAACCAGGGATTTCTTGCCTTGATTTGCACTACGCCATCATGGGTTCGGGAGGTGGAGACATGGTCAAGCTTGACAGGAGTTTTTTAGTACCAAAAGGGATCCTCAAAATATGCCAAGTGGTGAGTGCTATATCTTATGTCTATCGATTTTTAGATTGGTAGGCCACTCACCTTCTCAATTTAAAGGTGAAGTCCCCCTCGACGTTTTGCAACGTTGTGTCCCCGGTTGTGTCACGCCCGGCGTCACGCTACGTGTGGGTCAAATCAATAATGCTATTTAAAGGAGAAATTTGCTGGCCAATCTGCAATCGCGTAACGTGGTGTGATTTTATTATGATTTTATGGTAGTGTTTTGGAGTATGTGAACATCGGTAGCCGCAAGAGCACGACCCCGTGCCCCTAGACGGATAGGACTAGTCCCCCTCCAGTCGGAGGGTGCACAAGTTCGAGTAAAGCCAAGCGCACATTTGTGACAAAACTCAATGCGTTAGCCTAGGACCTGGCTGAATGACGAGTCGACAGCGTTGGGTCAGTCGACTTTAAAAACATCCCTAAAGGGGGTTTACACGGTTCAACATCTGTTGAAAGCTGTTGAATGTTGAACGCTGTTGAACGTTGTTGAAACCTGTTGAACTGTGTAAACCCCCTTTCAACACGGTCTTTCAACAGCGTTCAACAACGTTCAACAGGTTTTCAGAAATAGGAACATGTTCCTATTTTTGAAACTTGTTGAAAGCTGTTGAAAGACCTGTTGAAACGTGTTGAAAGGGGGTTTAGACGGTTCAACAGCTTTCAACAACGTTCAACAACTTTTGACGTCTTTTTTGACGTTCATGTTGAACCGTGTAAACCCCCCTTAACGCATTGAGTTTTGCCGCAAATCAGGCCGCAAATGTGCGCTAGGCTTTTAATCTGGCATGTTTGCAACGTTGTGAGATTGCTGCATGTGACGTCACTGATGCGATAGCGGCCCGAGTCTTCCCGAACATGGCCGAAGTCCTTTGGACGAAATTTGTAGTCAAAATCAATGGTTTGGGATC
>NMRB01003961.1:1567-16590 GCA_002633025.1 Notospermus geniculatus | reverse complement strand
CAATCAGAACTTGCGAAACAAATCACCGTTGGACACTTCCTTTGCTCTTCACGCTCGAATTTGTAACACGGATTTTGATTGGCGCG
The DNA here is from genome assembly GCA_002633025.1 of Notospermus geniculatus. NCBI lineage: Eukaryota > Metazoa > Nemertea > Pilidiophora > Heteronemertea > Lineidae > Notospermus > Notospermus geniculatus. Next base: position 16,504 of record NMRB01003961.1, on the reverse strand, counting down.
TCGATTTTCCTTCGCGCCCCGATGATTGGCTGAGGCTGTCACCACCTCAGAAACGGGAAATGTGGTGGATTCGAACCAGGCTAGATGACCGTCAGGACAGATAGACTGGAACCAGATGGTGGAAACGAGTCCTCAGCGTCGCAATCTCTGACTTCAGGAACCCTTTAAATTAATGTCAACCTCGCCCAGGCGAACTCAGCATTATTGCACTAAAATCCCGGGACTGAAATTGCCTGGCTCGAGGTTGAAACTTCGTCCAATCAGCGGTCGGACATACGCCTATGTTTGCCACCGCAATGTGCCGCAACCATCAGCCAAATTCGCAAGAAATCACGCTCCACGAAGCGCTCAACTGCATGACAACATTCTCCTATCTCTGTAGCCAGACGCTGTGCGGAAGATAACGTCTCGCTGCGCCAGACTACCATTTCCAAATTTCTCCACCAGGGGGCCGTGTCTCAATCAGATAAAACGCCCTCTCATGACATCTGCCAACACTACATCTTTTCCAGATTTGCGGGATCATCTGTCTGATTTTAATTGTCATCGGCGCCGGCTTCAACAAAGACTCCAAAATTGGCACGCTGAGAATATACAAGGGGTACGAGGAGGCGTTCACCTATGCACTAGCGACCTCTATTATTTGGTTTGTGACGTCATTGGCGCTATTTGTCCTGTTCCTAATCAGCTGTAGCGACAAATGTGGCGGGAAGACTTGCTGGATTCTTCTAGTACGTATATTTTTGCTACACTGACCGGAAAATGAAGTCAGCAGGATAAAGCGCGAAAAAAATTATGTTTGGCACTGTGAACGAGGGGCCAAACGGCCACCCTTCCTTGCGCATTCGGCGATGCATCTCGAAATATGAAGGGGTAAGGGCACTCCGCTTTCGGACTATGCTGTGTACCCAGGGCTTGTGGTTGATACTGATGTATTCAGAAATTAGCCGCCATCAAGGCTACAGACGTAGCCAATCGTTGTTGCCAATGGTAACCATTAAAGGTACTACTCATATATACGAAAAGTACGTGATCAACGCCGGTGTAACAGTAAAGAAAGTCCCCTGTAAAATGTGTCGGTTCTATTCCGCTTAATTGTTCATGACGGATTTAAGGTGCGTGGCTGTAGAAACCAGAGGAGCTTTAATATCAGACACGTGCCCCTTTAATTTTTTGTCGTCTGCCGACAGGATCTCGTCTGCGATGTCCTCGCCATTTTGATGTATTTCGCGGCCTTCATCATCTTAGCGGTCCACTGCAGCTGGCCGAAAGATGACCACCAATCACAGCTGACGAGAGACGAACTAATCGGAGCAAGCGTAAGTTTAGTTTTGTTCTCCATTTCACCGGTAGGAGGCCTACTTAGATCGGCCTCAGACTGGTCCCCTGCCCTCGAGACGCTCCGCAAATTCAAGTATAGCGGAGTGTTTCGAGGGCCATCATCGCACCCAGGGTCTTCACAACCGCCCCTCCTCCTCCGGCTGTAAATTTACCTGGATTGGAGGGTACCAGTCTAAGATCGCCCGTAACACAAGTCGCGGTCACGCAGCGCTTTCTGCGGCAAAACAGCTGGCTGCGCGAGACTACCGTTGCGCCGCTGTCGTCCAAAATTAGTGATCGTCCGAAGCAGCCGTAAAAACGCGTTGATTGGTTCAAAAAACATTTTGTTGAATGAGAGCGACCAATCAAAGCGTGTCTGTGCATTTTCTGCGGATACCGCGGCGCCATCTGGTGTTGGCATAGAAATTAAAGTGCTTCTCAGACTTAGGCACAGATCGCATGGCTTGGTCCTCCTCTGCTTTAAGGACATATTTTCTCCAATTTCAGGTCGTGGCGCTGGTAGCATGCGTGCTATACATTGGGGAGCTCATCATCAACATCAGGACGAAGAAGTAAAGAATACGAAATCGTAAAAATAGAGAGGTTTAAATTTGTGAGGTACTGACTGTTACAGCGGCTGTTTTTAAGGGTAATATGCGGAGAAACTTTTATGGGGGTGCCTTAATACATTGAAATCCATGTGACAGGATCATCAGATGGACTCATGGCTGAAATAGGACTTGGGGATAAAGTGGGGGAGACTAAGTCTTCACGACGGTTTCACGGAACGGACGGAACCGACAACAACGACGGAAAGAAAAAAATTAAAGGCAGACGTGAAAAAAGTACAAACAATGCTGGGGACGAGATTTGTTAACATTGAGTTTCAGATGACGTCATCACCGTCTGTGACGTATTAGTCGAATTTCCATGACAGGGAATGATTCCCGGTCTAGCTCTGACTAGTGACAACATGGTGGAAGCTCTTTAAAGGCCAGTAAATATAATGCTCAGAAACTTACCCGACGGCCATGTTCTGCCGATATGGAGTGGACCCAGCGTGTGGGCGTTACCCATTAGCAAGGCAAAGTCCCCGAAACTTCGAAGCGAACGCCAATCCACGACTTCTTCTCGTCTTTGCCGCTTCACTCCCGCGGCGCTACTGTCCGTTCCATGGGGATGAGTGTCATGGGAGTGGAGCGGCAAAGACGGGAACCAGTCCACGCCAATCCGAAAATGGTCGATGCCACGAAGAGAGCACCGAAAAAACGGAAGACGTTCGCACTGGGGTTTCGGGGCTTTGCGCAAAGAGAGTTTTCGCAAAGTCCCGAAACGCCGATGCAAACATCTATCATATTGTTCGCTGCTCTCTTTCATCAATGGGATTGGCGTTCGCATTGGCGTTTCGGGGGATTTGCGAAAACTCCCTTCTGTCGTCTCAAGACCAGTCTGTAAGCAACAAGCTGGTTGAGAAATATTTTTAGGACCTCGACGCCCAAGTTTTAAAGTGTTCTCGAAAATGGAAACAAGTTCTTAAAGTAGGTACTTGGAATTTTTTGGGTGTCAAACATTTACTCAATATGCGTCCTTCTCTGTGCCATAACGCATTGCATGTGAACAGCAAATATTTTGTGTTTTTATTTTAAGCTTATTGCCGGCCTAGACAGCAGATTCTGCGGTCTAGGTATGGTCTTATTAAAGGGGAAATTTATACCGAGAATTCCTTTTTGTTTGTGATTTGATTACAATACATTGAACATGCGAACCTGGTGGCGGTTAATGCAACAGTTTGATGGAATCCGGCGCAGGTGGTGAATGCCGGAAATTCAACAGAGATACATGTATAGGCCTAGGTGGCAGAACAACCATGATCCATGTGACTTGTAGGTCATTTTGCCTCTACCAGCAGCACACCAGGCGATGTCACACGCGATCTACGCGCCACCGAGCAACATCGGCTGTTGACGCCAAGTGTGCGCTGTTGACGCCAAGTGTGCGCTGTTGACGCCAAGTGCGCGCTGTTGACGCCAAGTGTCTTCTCGCACCGTTGATCGCTCATTGTCAAGAGTACCGAAACCGATATTGATATCGCCTAGTCTGTGGTAGCTGGCGAGAAGATCGGTGGCGATAGATCGCTGGCGATATCGCCTAGTGTGCTGCTGGCTTTACCAGCAGGTAGGCCTACGGCCGATGACGGCCGTTACGTGTGCAACCGCCTTTAAGTGATAGGTCCTACTTCCTGAGAATTAGTTGCAGACTACTTTTCAAGGGTCCTTCAGTCCAATTTCATATGCAAATAGGGCCGAAAGAGCGAAGGTTTTGTCAACATCGAAGTACCGGCACTGGCCTTTGATGGTGTGTGAATGCATCAGTGCGCGGTTCTAAAACCTCATATCAAATCGGTCCGACTTCACCGCGGAGCAATTTTCTTCAACTTCAAAAATGTCGGGGAACGATTGCAGAAGATGCGTTGACGACGTCGACAGACTGTTTCTGGTACCAAGAGGCGTGTTGAAAATACTCGAAATGGTAAGCCCTTTTTTCATTATTCCCCTTATAAGGGATAACACGGGACCCTGCAATCTGTGCAAGTTGATCATCCTGTACAGCAGGGATGTAGTGACCTTTGACAAAACACATCTACTAAAAACTTCGTGGGGATGTGGTTAACTGAAGCAACAGCTGTACTCTATAGTAGGCCTGCTTGGAAGTACACAATAGAGCTATTCCTTCAATCTATCACCTCCCGTCTGTGAAGGAGAGTCGCCGTTTCGTTGTCACATGAAAAATGGGCATAAGTTGGGATCGAACCTGCTACCTCAGCGGTGACAGGCGCTGTTTCCACTACGCCAATCTGACAACCCAAATTTTGATCTCCTTTTTTCAGTTTCTGAATATTGGAGCCATCATCTTCGTAGCCACGGGCCGCACCGAAGTCTTCCTGAAATATATCGTAAAGACCTGGGTGCCGTGGGGTGAAATTAGCAAGGGTTACACGTACGGCCTGAATTTCGCCTTAGCAACGGCTTGTGTCGGTCTCCTAGCAACCATCTTCTTTTTCTTTTTCTTTCTGTTCCGTGGTTATCGGAAATGTTGTGGTTTTCGGATGTGGACCATACTGGTAAGTAGACTGGATTCTGGGCTGTCCATGTTGTAAAAAACGGCAGCACCCAAGTAAACCCGCCTTAAACTTAAAGTGCCACATGATGCATGCCTCAGTACCCCTCCCCTGGCGGCGGAATTTGGAACCAACGTGATAAGACTGGTGTCCTGTCCAACCCATACACAAAGCCAGTGCTAACACCTTGGCTAGACTACGTCGAAACCTTAGCAGCCAAAAAGTGGCCGCCATTCTTTTCATCACTTGAGCTGTTGTTTCAGATTCATTCGTAAGACTTCGGGTCTTACCGCCATTCGTCGGTAAATCCGACAGATTGTAAGCTCTATTTTGAGAATGTTTAAGCGGTGAAAAAGTTCTGTGTCGCAAAATTACTGTGATGGCTTTTTATCCATCCTGGCCGTCTTCCGGCCACTTTTGAAACAAAATCTTTCGTGCTTAAGATTGTATGGTTTGATCACTGGCAGCGCCATCTAACAGGCATTACATGGTCGGTAAAGAGAGTGACCCCCGAATTATTTTTTTGATTTCAGGATTGTGTGTTCAGTGCGCTGGCATTCCTCCTGAATCTTGTCTCGTTCGTCTTGCTCTGCATCTTCTGCGGGCACTGGCCGCTGGAGCACACCATTTGGAACGAACGGCTCATAGCTGGAGCGGTAAGGAACAGCCGATGGTCGCGGTTCCCGTCTCCAGCGGCTGCACATCCGTGCCGCCCCGATCTTCTTGTCGGAGCGCCACGGATGTGTGGAGTGAACCTCGCAGTGCCAGGGATCATCATTCGTTCCGCCTTTTTGATTTTTCCACTCAGTGGGCGGCAAAGTCCTCCACAGTGCCGTCGCATTCCGCATTTTATGATGCTCCATCGCAATGGAGCATTACGGCACTGCGAGTTTGTCTTCGCGGCTGGAGACAGGCAGAGACGGGGGACCTGTCTAATATTAGGGTCACACACTACACTGTGTCCCAAAAAAGTCCCTCCATTTGTAGGCACCAGGTCGGATATTTATGACGTTCAACTGAGTATTTAAACCTCGCCCCGCTGGATTTAAGGCCTATCACAGACACTGAGGGGAACACTCTGGAGGCCAAATCGTAACCTTAACTTTGAAGTGAGGGCGCGAATACGAAATTGAGAAATAACTGAGCCAGGGACAAAAAACGACGCACTAACAATTCGGAACAGACTGTAGATGTTCATTGACTCGATCGACCATTTTCGTTTCAGGTGTTCGCCATCTTGGCCGCCATTTTGTACCTGGCCGACTGCATCGTGGCGTCGAGGGCGTCTGAACCTCCGTACAGAAAAAAGGTGACCAACAAGAGTTTTACTTGAGCTCTTGGACCCGGGCTCTTGGACAGTTCGACGTCTGCGGAGATGTTGTCCTTGGAATGAATGTCCCGGTTGAAAAACTTTGGTGTATACCGGGGGTGTATAAAGAAAATACAATTCACGAAAACGAAATAACCCGCCATCGTGAACAAAGGGACAATTTGGGAGTATCCTGTATATATGTAGTGTATATTATGTGCAGCGCTTTTTGATCAGTTTTTAGGTCAGAGAACTGAATAAATTTACATAATTTACATAAAATTCCTAAGTGACGTCACTGGCAGAATTCCTTCAAAAATGGCGGCCAATACTGTAGTCTCGCGCAACCAGCCCCTCGTTCATACTCCAAGGTCGTCAGACCAGGTCTGGCACAGAACAAAATTCTCATTGTAATTGGGTCAGTGACCTTATTCCGATGATTCAAAATAAGGGAGCTTCGCTGATTGGCTAGTCACTACCAATGCATCGTGCATGCAGTAGTTGTGTTCTACGTCATCGTTGGTTGATTGTCCCCATGATGATTTTACAAGTCAAAGTAACCATATGGACCAGACTCTAATTGGAAATTGCAAGAGTCTGGTGGCACGAGACTACCTACCGGTATACTGGTCAGGTGCACCAAACTTGGAGGAATTACAATTCCTCCAAGTACATGTACCAAACAAGCCACGATTGCTGCGCGCAGGTTGGTAAGATCTGGTACCCGCGGTGCTAGTCTACAATACCTAAATATCTTCAACTATTCACAAACAATAGTTGTTTTTGTGCCGAATTACATTAATTACATGTATGTATTTCATTTCTAATGTGGATACTAAGCAGGCCTATATTGAGTTCAAAATAAATTTATATCTGCACTATAAAAGGATTTCGTCCAGGTCCAGTTTTTATTGCTCCAACTTCATGCCGGACTTTTTAAACACGTTTTTGCTATAATAATGTCTAAACTGGCTGCTCTTGTGCCATTAACCATGCTGACAACAAGGATAAAAATGTCTCACGTTTGTTGTAAAAGTTTTGGCATTATTTTTACGTAAAAAAACCCTACGGACCGAATCCACGTCGAAATTTTTTTGGGCCTGTGTTGGACTTGTCAATTTAATTCTTAGAAGAGAACCATTAAGGGAGGTTTAGAAATCAAACGATAAACGTTAAGGTTATTTTTGTACCGAAAATGCAGTATAAAATTTGCTTAATGTCTAGTATGAAAAATAACGTCGTAAAATTTGCGTTGATCGTTTTACTTCTAAACCTTCCTATTGTTAGAAGTAACATAACGGTAACGTTACAATCTTAAACCTACGGTTGTCGAATTTAAGATGGAATAAAAACAAAATTTTGTTAAAATATGTCCTGAAGCTTTTGCTCTTGGACACAAATCGTCGCATGGACGGTTCCTTTAACATGCAACGATGACGATCCAAAGAAAGAGAAAGCACAAAAATTGACACACAAAATGATGATAAACAGGAAGTCAATTTCCAGAATCCTAGCAAATTTTCGACCCCAACCGGGGTCATCTTCAGGCTGGCACTTTCAAGTCGAGCTACCAGAAGTGTAAGAAGTACACTTCTGGTAGCTCGACTTGAAAGTGCCACTCTGGAAGACCCCGCTTGGGGTCGAAAATTTGCTAAGATTCTGGAAATTGACAACGATGACGATGATACAGATTAAAGATGTAAAACTTTTTTTACCAGTTAGTAGGTCCAACTGCCATCAGTAAGTTTGTTGATTTTGTCCCAGTCCTTCGTAACAATAAAATGGAATGCTGTTTCAAGGCAAGACAAACACATTCAGTTGATACAAAGGCTGAGATGTTCATTTCACTTGTTGAGTCCAGGTGCTAACTGCCAAGGCCCTTTAAAAACAGTTTTCGTTCAAGTCGGCCTACTGACACATTTATAATATTAAAGGAGCACGGTATTGGATCTCAAATGCGTTATTTGACTGCCGACGTAGAGGGAGACACCTAGCGGCAGTAAGACGAACTACAAAAATGCATTACGAAATGTACGCAGTAAATTGGGTCATTCGCGGAGACGTAGACTCTTGGGTTGGAAAGTGGCGCAGTGGCGCCGGCTGTCGAGAAAAAGTGGCAATAATGTGCTCCTTTCACTTTTTAGAAGCTTCAGGTCAACAGCTGAAGCTGGATTCAAAGTGAAAAAATTATTATGAACTTAATCGTTACTGTAGGCCTACATGTAACAACTGGCTCCTTTTTGTCCCTTTTAATGAGAGGGAACCAGTTTGGACCAAATTGGAGAGGGTGGAGACCCGGGAGCGGGGAGATTCCTCTACTCTTTACGAATGGTCCCAAGGGATCTTTTAGGTGCATGAACCACAGGTAATCCACACACCACTCGGCCTTTGATAAACCAGTAGAGCAGCACTGGTGATGTGGAGTTAACATAAGTAGCTTGGGCCAATAAAATTTTGGTCCAGCCCACTCATTTTAACAGCCACATTGATAACATAATGACAGTACATGTATTTAGATTCTGTCAGCTCAACCCAGGCAAGGGTGATAGGTCATTAGCGAAGAGCTTTGAAGGGTGTCCAAAAAGGAATTTAAAGCTGAACTGCATGAACGAAAAGCCCCCAAGAGAAATGCAAACGCCCTGCAAACACCTCAAACATGATAGACCCGACGATGCCAGGAGGGCGCCACCTTATTTGTCTTCGAGCTGTCAAGGTGTCAACATCCTCTGGTGAGCTCCTGCTGAACACTTTTTCTGAAAGAAAAAAGTTCGACCCAGCTGGGAATCGAACCCGCGCCCTGTTATCTTTGTTCCACCGTCTTCCCCATTCGGCCACCGATTTTGTTGGTAGGCTTCCCGTGTTTTCTCTTATTCGTAGTATTATTACGTAAGTCGAAGGCCTACGTCTATGACAAACACAAATCACGTTCTTGTCAGCTAGCCCGTTGGCCGAGTGGATAGAGTGGTGGATTACAAATCAGAAGATCGATGGTTCGAATCCCGTCTAAATGACTACAATTTTTTTCTTTGAGTAGTGTAGGAGGTATCCGGAGATGTTGACAGCTCTGTTGCCCGACGACAAATAAGGTGGCGCCCTCCTGGCATCGTGGGGTCTATCATGTTCTGAGCCTTCGTTTGAGGTGTTTGCAGGGCGTTAGCATTTCTCTTGCTCGTCGCATGGGGACTGTTCTTTCAAGCAGTTCAGCTTTAAATTCAAAGAATCTAAAGTTTGAGTTGCTGACGGATAGATCCAGGGGATCTGTGGCTTTGAATGGTTCAAAACCTCACACCAAGACAGCATGTTGCAGCAAACACATCGCTGAGTGCGAACAATTTAGGGGGACACCCTCTGAAAATGTTTCAAAGCTCAACCCCAGCGCCACGACGGGGACGTTACCTATCAGGGCGCCATCTGAAAAGCAAGAGAGAGAAGAAAAACATAATTAGTAAATGGATTAAGAAGTATACTAGAAATCGAGAAAAAACGATATGTTCATACAAACCGTACTTATTGGCCATCGAAAAATTGCCGAAAGGAATTGATTTCGCGCAGCGGATGAAATCGATCCCTTGATGACGTCATTTGTGTTCTTTGACTGAACATCTGTACGGTCCATGTACAGAGGTTCCGCAACTCATGCCTTTCTGTGGTTCTGACAGGCAGAATCCAGTAGGCATGTGGTTCTACACAACAAGTGTGTGTATGTGGTATTCTGCAAAAAAATATCCTACCTCATGAAAAAAACAAAGCCTGATATCACTGTAGCAATCTAATCTGAATTTTATAAAAAGCTTGTGAATTTAATAAAAAGTTATTTATGAACGTCACAAATATTTTGGAAGAACATTCCCACAATTTTGGGGAGAATTTTCATGTGATCTAATTCAGATTGCTGCTACCCTAATGATCCTATCTGGTTGGAGTCAATTGGAAAGATGCCTGTTCTACCCATCACGTAAAAGAACAAGTGCAACATTCATGAGTGCAAAATGACAGTACGTGTATATGGGAGAGAAAAGTAGAATTAGTTACAGGCAAGCATTGCAAATAATAATAAATTTTACAGACAGGGTTGTTGGGGGTGCAGCCAATCTGCTTATTAGTGGTCTAGGTCAACCCGAACTTCAACATAGGCAAAGCTTGGCCCTTTGCCCATGTTAAAGTTGGGTTCTGACTTAGACTTTACATCGAGTACCCACAGACGGGTTAAGGTAAAGTAGAGGGTACGCACTTTGTTTAAGTCTTCTTTGTTCGGTCCGGAAACCTATGGACGCTGAAATTGAAACAAGAGCAGAACCGAATTCTGTTCAGTCACGATCACAAAATGACATCCCAGAATGAGATCTTGCTTTGAACATGGGACTGGTTTTGACTTACCTTACCATCACAAAATATCAGATTTTCACAGGGAAACACATGAAACAAAATTTTTGTGAGGTGGGAAAAAAGGGCAACATGTGACTACACACTCTCAACAGCAGATCACCGACACTGATGTTCTCCAACGACAACTTGTCTTCCCCTACTGAGAATGCAATCTCCCTGGCTGTGACAGGTCAACCAGGACACATCCTGAGACTCAGGTCATTTCACTCGGCCATCGCCTCTTATGCCCTGAGCTAATCGGTCGCTTCTGAGTGGGTAGGCCGGCTGTTCCAGTTACCTCCCACCTCCTGCTGTTGTATTGTATCAAAGGCGAATATCTTGTTATACTGCTCGGAAATGCATAAAAACACACCGTTAACCATATGTCTTGTTCGATATTATTCATTTCATGCATTTTTATGATCATTATGCGACATTAATATGTTTTCATTCGGGAATTGGGTCCCATTGCCGGGAGGTTCCGATTTAAAATAAGACCCATTTATTCCGCGTCTCCCGAAATAGCAGCCAATGGGAAAGAGCGTTACATCGGCCCGTTACAAATCATAGGTCAGTTGTATTCGGGGTTGTATGGATGTGTTAGGATGGCTCAATCAACGCAAGCAAAAAGTCCAGGGGCCAAAATTAAAAAAGTGGCTCAAGGTGCCCCGGTCTCCCCTACGCACTTTGTTTAAGTCTTCTTTCTTCGGTCCGGAAACCTATGGACGCTGAAATTGAAACAAGAGCAAAACCGAATTCTGTTCAGTCACGATCACAAAATGACATCCCAGAATGAGATCTTGCTTTGAACATGGCACTGGTTTTGACTTACCTTACCATCACAAAATATCAGATTTTCACAGGGAAACACATGAAACAACATTTTTGTGAGGTGGGAAAAAGGGCAACATGTGACTACACACTCTCAACAGCAGATCACCGACACTGATGTTCTCCAACGACAACTTGTCTTCCCCTACTGAGAATGCAATCTCCCTGGCTGTGACCGGTCAACCAGGACATGTTTGGCCAGACATCTTAGTCCTCTGACCAGGATTTGAGGTCAAGTCCGCTAATTCCTGCTCCAGCAAAGAGTTGATGTTGTGGACAGCTCCCGATATCAGCTATGATTTTTGCAGCTGCTTTACCTGAGCACATTACTTACCAAATGGGCACTCGCACCTCATGTCACCAGATCTAAGGCGATGTTGAGCAACTTCAGCTGCTAGGCAGAGTCAGAGACAGCGGCAAAGACGACACGACCTGTCCAGTGACTGGCTGCATCATCAGAATTCCAATATAACTGGCAACAGCAAGAGACCAAGGCTTGCCTTCCTACACCTTTAGACCATGATCCCACTTTGGCACTGAGTTTGAGAAGGAATCACAAATCTGGCAAAGACTGGAGTCCCCAGCTCATCTGATTCATGAAGAAGGGGGTTGCCTATGTACCATCGAAGTCACAGGTTGATTCACCCCCTCCAGAAGGACAAAGAGGAAATAGACCTATGTTCCCTGAGTGAAACTACATAGTAAATCGACTTGAACTACCAGTGGTAGGCTACCCTACAAGAACTACCACCAGTGCTCACTAACAACTTCGTAAGCCTAAACCTAGCCCGAGAATAAGGCCTAATTACGTGGCAGAGAAGCCAGGACCACCAACAACCACCACCCCAGAGACCACCAGAACCATGGGAATCCCCCGCACTTGGATGATAGATTGGAAATCTCCAACCACATGAATCAAGATGAGTGGTTCTTCCCATCGATGTCACACCCATGACGCCGTCATCAAAAACAGTGCCAAAATGCAATCACAGTACTAGAGGATAGGACAAGGCAAACCTTCAACAAGCTGTCACCAGTTATTATGAAATCCTTGATGATGCTCCCAGACAGCAAGCATCAGTGGGCCTCTAGTGGCATATGAGGGGCAGTGAGGGGCAGAATGGGTGGGCCACTGGTGGATTTGGGCCTCAGGCTCACCAGAACCATGGGAATCCCCCGCACTTGGATGATAGATTGGAAATCTCCAACCACATGAATCAAGATGAGTGGTTCTTCCCATCGATGTCGCACCCATGACGCCGTCATCAAAAACAGTGCCAACATGCAATCACAGTACTAGAGCATAAGACAGGGCAAACCTTCGTCAACAAGCTGTCACCAGTTATTATGAAATCCTTGATGATGCTACTGCTGTCAGGTGAAAGGTCTGCCATGCCGACTTCCAGGCAACCAGTGGATCATTATACTCTTGATCCCAATCTGGGCCAGATGCTGCTGTCTGGTTAAAGGTCTGCCATGCCGACTTCCAGGCAACCAGTGGATCATTGTACTCTTGATCCCAATCTAGTCAGATGATGCTGTCTGGTTAAAGGTCTGCCATGCCGACTTCCACGCACCAAGTTGATCCCAATCTGCACCAGGTGCGAAGGCACCATCTTTACCGTAATTACCCTTACCATGATTTGATAGTCTTCGGTTTTGTGATTGAGAAATTCCATTTGTGACTGGGCAATTGCCATTGTCACAGAGATTCCTGGGCAATTGCACGACCACTGGCAGACAGGCAGTGTTCATCATGGCCTGGCAGTGTTTTATCATACTTACCACTACCAATGAAAATGCATTGATAGTCTATCTTGTGACCGAGAGACTGCCTGGGTGATTGCATCCTCAGTAGGGGAAGACCGGCAGTCATCAGAGAACATCAATGCAAGTGATCTACTGCTAAGAGTGTGCAATTCACATATTCTGTGTAATTTTCATTATTGCTGGTAAAGTGACTACCTTCTGCAAAATCAGACACTTGGGGGTACATGTACAAGTCTTTTAAAAAAAAGGTCGCTTCATCATGTTTCTGCTGTGAAAATCATCATTTCGTAATGGCTCCATAGACATCCATCCCTCCTCATCTCACGAAAAAACCAGTACCATGTGCAGTTCACTAAAGAGTCATTGGTAAACTACAGTTGATCCCAAGCTGGACAGTTACCTTAGCCTATTATTAGCTGAAGCTTGACCTATACATCAAATTTTTTCAGTGGGTCAGCAAACTACCGCATGACCCCAAACTGGCATTATCTTAACATGTCACTATCATTAATTAGCCAATCTGGATTGGGCCTACCTATGTTCCAGTGGATTTCTGGATTACATTTATTTTTACCAGTGGATTGACAAACTACCGTCAATCCCAATCTGGATTAGGCCTAGGCCTGTTGTCTCCAGCGGGCCAACAAACTACCGTTGGCCCCAATCTGGACCTATCACTAACTACCATCGGCCTATTGTCCTGTGGATCAACTAATTACCACTGACTCTAAAGTGGACCGAAAAAATGCAATCTACCGTATGTTGGGAAGTGTGTACAGGAAAAATGGAAAAAAAGACCCAAGAAAAATTCCTAGCCTCTACTATTTCTGTGGTTGGCCTCATTACCCTAGGACGGTGAATGATAGTGTGTGTGCGTGTGTGTGTGTGCGTGTTTGTGTGTGTCCAATAGCCTTATGAAGGATTACATTTCTGGATTACAATGTAAAAGGTTGTGTTTACTAGTAGCGTGTTCGGAAAGCTTCCTCGGGGAAGCTCGGGGAAGCGGGAGAGCGTTCGGTAAGGTATTTGGCAGGCTGCCAAGGCTTCCTCGAGCCTGGCCGAAGTGAGCGACTCGCCGAGTCGCTCACTTGGGGAAACTCCCGGCATGCATTTCGTTTCCTTCCAAGCCGACAATGCTGATTGGCTAAACGTGGAATATTTCACGCCTGCAACCCACAGTAGTACCTTTCCCCGAGGAAGCGCAAATATCGTTCGGAATTTCACGTTCACTGGGCATGCTCACATTCCCCGAAGCTCGGGGAAGAAATTTCCTCGGGGAAGCTTTCCGAACACGGCCTAAACCCCGCCCCCTGGCCAACCACTGAGGGCCTATTCCAAATAATTCCCAAAAAATCCCTGTGAACTTACAATGCCCCCAGTCTTCATCAGCTGGCTGCATGGGTTACTGCTGTGGCAGTGTTCGTCCATTATTTTGTTTATTTATTAAAGATCTTACAATGAATAGTGACATGGACTACTAACTGTTCGACACAGTCATCTTCACCCATTCTTTAGGAGGTGTCCCATCTCATCTCATTCTTTAGGAGGTGTCCCATCTCATCTCAAGTTTCTGAAATGGAAGGGTATGTGTGATCTTTCAAGTTTGGCCTATTCAGATGAGAATGAAAAGTTTTCAGGACTAAGTGAGAAGCAGTGATGATACAAGGATTAGGAAAACCATCAAGCAGGTATTTACCAAATCATCTTCATCTCAGGCCTTTTCCCGTGTATTCGTATCAGAACAGCACTTTTGATTCAAGTTCAGGAGTCCCATTATTTCCAAATAGCTTAAGAGCAATCAGCACAAATTATCCTTTTTCCAATTTGAGAAGTACTTGACGCTGGGTCCCAGATCCTTGAATTGAAATCAGCAATCGGCATGAACTGTCCTTTTCCAATTTGGAGGAATATTTGACCATGGGTCCAATTAGGTCCCCGAATGAGCAGTCACTTTTCCAATTGGAGAAATGTACTCTGGTTCGAATCCTGGTTATGGCATGTCATTTCTTTACCCCAGGCCCAGGGCCCCCAGTTGAGCTTCGCCAGTAAAGTGGGGTCCATTCCAACACGGATGAGTGAATGGTCCGCAATCCAAGTTGCCGCGGTTGTTCGTTTATCCCAGACGTTCCAACTAAGCACCCGAGTCGGAAATGAAGGTTTGTAGCGGAAAGGCAGGCATACCCTCTCCCGAAGAGGCCGGGCAGCATACAATTCGCAGCAACTC
>NMRB01003960.1:18540-29723 GCA_002633025.1 Notospermus geniculatus | reverse complement strand
TGGTTAAATTTCCCGTTGTCGCATAATTAGTGTACATTGCTTAATATCATTGCTCAATTTTTTCCCTTGCACCAACCTCATTATGCACTTTTTTCTTTGTTCACTCACGCCAAATTGTACTAATTTGTACGAAATAAACAGTATACAGTAGTTCCCCGTATACCCCGCCGTGACCAAAACCCGATCAGAAAGTTTTCTAAGTCCAACGACGATGTCAATTCATGCCCAATAATAGGGATAAGAGGCATGGCGTTAACCTTCATTGATCAGCGGTCGAAAACGCGTTTTGTGGTTTCCCGCCGCAAGCTCGATTATGCATTCTCTTTTCAGCGTACGACCACGTCTGAAGACGTAACCTTATTATTTTGGGTGACTCCTCGTAATGATGATGTAACAATCTGCTTTTTGTATACCAGCTAGGCCTATAGACCCTGTACAAAACTGTACCGGTAGTTACCGATGACTTACACGATGACGTTTATGAGGGTTCTGATGTTTGGCTTGGGGATATGCTTTCTTTAGTCAGGGGCGTAGCTAGCTTTATCGTCGGGGAACACTACTCTTTCGCCAATTTTGGCCCCCCCCAAAACTCATGAAAAACACACATTTCTTAACCGCATGGGGCATTTGCCCCCTCTGTCCCCGTCTAGCCACGCCCCTGTTGGTTCTAGTGTATCGTCGACTTCAGTGCGTGCGGTTGAATGGAGTTTACATCACTTCACAGCCCCCTGCCCCATTTGCACTGCTGAGGCCCTGACCTTGGGCCGAATTCACAAAGGGTGTAGGCCTAACTTCGACAAATGCGTGGTGGAAGTGCGTGCATTTAGTGAAATTACACGCGTCCAAGCCTTAAACGCCCTTTGTGAAATCGGCCCTTTGAGTCCAGTAAAAATTCCCTTCGGACAGCAACTCAGACATGCCAATGCATGGGACAATTTGGTCATGCTGATGCACAAAATCGTTCAGTTTGGAGAACCAACAAGATGATGTAACAATGAAGGCCCAGCCATAATCGACCGTAATCCGCCCGCTCTGGGAGTAACGCATGAAACTGATCGCAGGTTTCCAAGGCGTGAATGTGCACACACATTGAAACTGATCACAGTCGTCGTAAAATCCGGACGGAGTATGAACCAACCCTGAGCGTGCCCCTCGGTTTACCACAAGTAATATATCGGTGAGTCCACTAGGCCTGGTGATCATGGCTGTTGTTCGGGTATGAATTGACATCGCCGTTGGACTTAGAAAATTTTCTGATCGGGTTTTGGTCACGGCGGGGTATACGGGGAACTACTGTATATTAAAGGACCACAGTATTGCTTCCCAATCCTGCGTTACACCTACCCGCGTTAAGGGAGACCTCTATTGACGACTTGGTAAACCACGCGTGTTACTACGTGCATTGTAGTGTAATCATACATTCTCCAACGCTGGGGCGAAAGGCTTAACTACCATGACTACAGTATTGGAGAATGGTGTCGGTGGCGCCGGCTGTCGACAGAAAGTGGCAATGCCGTGGTCCGTTAAGACCAGGATTTCAGTTGGGAACCTAGGAAAATTTTTGAACCGTCCAAACTTTTCCTACGATCAATACGATTGCCACGACTGACCTCAGGATCTGATACGACCACCACGCTTACTCCGCCATTAAGACCAAGATTTCAATCGTGGCGTGATTCATGATAGTGGAAACAGCATTACTGGTGTGTGTCAAACGGGGAATCCATCTGTGATTTTCAACCTGATTTTGCTTTGCGACTTGCTTTGCAACTGGTTTGCCTTGCAACTGGGCACTCAATAGTCGTGATTTCCACCAATGGCGAAGATGTGATCAATTTCAGGTCGGCGACCGGTATGAGTTCCTTGCGTCTTATTCAGTCACAGCTTGCAGGTAGCAAAGCAAGTCACAAAGCAGAAAACCAGCGGTGGATCCATAGCTTTATGCGGCATGCGGCGAGTTCAGCCACCCGACTCTAGACATTGTACATTACATACGTGTACACTTCTGCTTCACCGGTGAATGAGTTTGAGCATGATGTGGTCCGTAAGGCCGAGTATCCATAGGTTGTTCCCTTGTGGCATTTCCCTTGTTTCGTGGACTCGAGGTGTTAGGACAATTAGACCTGCAATCCCTATGAGGAATATACCGATGAAGACTTTTTCCGCCAATATAATTTCCCCAAACCTATATTTTTCGCGGAGTGTTTGACCGTCAACATTGCATTATGACGGCTAAACAGCCTCACTATAAGACGTGTTTCGGCCTTTGAATAGTCAACACCACGATTTCGCTTAGGCTTTAACTTGTCCATCGCGCAGACTGGCACAAACTGGGCAGAAAGGGTGAACGTAAGGGCACTAGATCGGAGGCCTACATTGCCCTGCATTCCGTGCACTCAAATTGGTCCAAGGAAAGGGCGTACCGTCCGTGATACGGTCTTACCGATGGCCGCTGAGTGGCATGGACTACCGGCGCGCTAACAACGTTTGGATTCGGCCACTTACCCAGCGCTGGTACACTATCAGTTGATAGGCGTTGTTTTAAGGCCACTATCGCCGGCTTTGCTATCGGAGTTTCGATTCGGTCGGCCATATCTTTCTACATTGATACCAAAGACAATGAGATGAAAATGTAAGTACTCCAGTGTTTCTTAAACTTATTGATTTGGATTGATCTATAACTTCGAAGTATTGATGAAAAGGAAGTTCGCCAATGCAGGACATATATCCATGTACCCCCTTGCTGAAGTTGGTTTAAAAATTTCAAAAGTTGCTTTTCTTTTACATAACCGAAATCATTTGATCATGCTGTGAATTTGTTTATGAAGGAAGTCAGCCCGCTGAGGTAGGTATAATGAAACAGAGATGTGAATCACGATTCCATGTCTCCGTCAATGTCTATTGAAGGGAGAACTGTAGCTTCCATTCTGATGATGACCCCTGTCACCATAAACACTACACAAGAACCACGGTTCCAGCAATTCGAGTAGTTAAAAGACAAGATGAAGAGTTCAAGTTGTTGATGTTACGTAGTAGGATGCAGCACGGGAATATACGCACGATATGCCTACATCATGAGCAAGTTCGTCTTTCAAAATATTCTACTCTCAAACGAAAGTGTTGCGATCCTTGTGGCCTTCATCCAAACAAGAGCAGGAATAAATCTTTGAAAGTGGTATCAATGGATTACTATGAACGTATGATCAACCTTCCACCAACTATCGTACCCGGTGATAAACTATGTCGAACGTGTTACATGAAAGTTAAGGAGACACACTTTGAAACTGTGCCTTTGGATGAACCCAGCGTGACTTCTAGCCCGTCAGCAGATCCCAGCAACCCTTCCACTCCCTTTGCGTCTGATGTTGAAGCTTTCATAAGCTCCCCTGAAAAGGACACTTCTCTTTTGGATCTAAATGCATCATTGATACGTCTCGGTGAGAGCCCTGTAAAAGCTGGACATCTGGGACCATCAAGGAGAAAGAGAAAGGCAAAGGAGAAGTTTGAGAAGAGCACGAAAAAACTGAAGTGCGAGTTGGAAAAGCAGTACCATGTACCTTTGGAAAGCTCTGAATCTGATTCTGTGGATGAATGCGAACACCATGACCTTACACTTTATCGTCAAGTATTTGATGAACTCAAACAAATAACATTTAAGAACTCTAAATCATATGCTGAACATGTTCAGATCCTAACTCTATCACCTTTTACGATTGAACGTACTATCCAGGAATTTGGAGCCACGAATTACATGGTAAAAAAAGCAGAGCAATAAAAAAGGAAAAAGAGATACTAGGAGTATTTGACAAGACCAGGGGAAAGTCATTATCAGAAGAATTAAAAGACAGTGTCGTTAGTTTCTGTGAAACGGATGACAATAGCAGGATCAGTCCAGGAAAGAAGGATAAAGTTAGTGTCCGTGGAAAGGATGGTGAAAAGATCGAATATCAAAAACGATTGGTGCTTCCTAATCTGAAGGAGTTACATGCTGCATGGAAAACTGCTCATCCACACCAAAAAGTCGGCTTTTCATCCTTTGCTGCCCTTCGCCCTAAGTGGTGTGTGCTGGCTGGTGCATCAGGGACACATTCCGTCTGCGTCTGCAATATCACCAGAATCCCAAGCTGATGGTAGCATCTTGCTTGCGCTGAAGGGGTTATTGTCGTCCTGGGTATAGACAAAGTATACCCAGGTTCAATGTCGTCCAGACAAACTATACCCTGGGTACAGTTTGTCCAGACAAACTATACCCAGGGTATAGTTTGTCTTGACAAAGTGTACCCAGCTTCCGATATGTGCACCTGAAGACGAGATTGGTATCGCAAAGTTACATGGCATCTAGGCCTTGCCGGTCAAAATGGCGGTAAGGGCAACATCATGGCTTCGATCCTTCGCTCATAATTGAACCCATGAACACACGCACTATACCATAGGCCTACTGACAATCGAAGTATGACACTACTGAAGAGGTTTAGTGAGGTTGATATTCAGTGTAAATCATGAAATGAAGGATAGCCTCGAACTAGGCCTACAGCTCCTAAGTGCTTGAGAATTTACTATAGGTCCCTTTTGAACAGTTCTAGGGATTGGTCTTACCTCCTTATTCCCAAATTATGGTAGGTATAGCATTAATTTTCAGCCCCTTTTGGCAATAATCCCACTGTATGGTTACTTACCGGAAGTGTCTCGAATTAGGCCTGCAGCTCCTAAGTGCTTGAGAATTTACTTCGTCTATACCCAGAACGACAATAACCCCTTCAGCCTTGCTTGCCATATTCTGTTCAGGATCTGATGTCTAAAGCTGTTTGTTCTCTTGAGGTGGAAGCGTGCATGATGGGTCAGTGCAAGGAATGTCCTGGTCGCCAAGGTGTTACAGATTTTTTGTCGAACAGTGTTGAATTAGCAGCTATTGAGGAGGTCACATACAGGCAGTGGGTTAGTGTCGACAGAACAAAACTTGTGACAATTGTTCAAGCAAAGAATGAGTTCATTAAAAATCTGGATGAGAAAATTGTTACTCTGACACGACACAGCTTCACTGCAAGGTCTCAAAATGCCTACATGAAGAATCTGAAAACAAACTTGAAACCTTTGGAACAAATAATTTTGCAAGGCGATTTTGCTGAGAACTTTCCATTTGTGGTGCAAGACGAGATCCAAAGTTTTCATTGGGAAAACAGCCAGGCAACCTTACATCCATTTGTAGCCTACTACCGCTCAGACAATGGCACCCTGGAACACATGAACATCTGCGTTATAAGTGATTGCAGGGACCATACAACAGTGGCCGTATATGCCTTTTTGAAGATCGTTATCCCCTACCTGAATACAAAACTACCGAACATGAACAAAATTCACTATTTCACTGACGGATGTGGTGGACAATACTAGAACAAATACAACTTCATCAACCTGTGCCACCATCAGCAGGATTTTGATTTGGAAGCTGAGTGGAATTTCTTTGCCACATCGCATGGCAAGAGTGCATGTGATGGTATTGGTGGAACAGTGAAAAGGCTTGTCGCCAAGAGAAGTTTACGGTGTTTGTCTGATGGTCATATTCTTACATCTCTTGCCATGTTCGACCACTGTGTAAAGAATATCACAGGCATCCACTTCTTCCATGTACCAGTAGATGAGGTGGCAAAATGTGAAAATGAACTCAAGCCAAGATTCAACCTTGCTAAGACCATGGTTATTATGGATACGGACAGATATATCAATGAGGGCCTTAGGCAACTCAGTGATACAGCGACCTACAGGCCCCTTGACTCTGACCCCTCCGCAGATTTTGAAAGCCAACTCCCCCAGCTGATAAACCAGGCCCATCAAAATGGCACTCTTTCTGATACCATGGCAGAATACGCGGTTCCGAAAAATCATACACTTGCTAGGTTCTATCTTCTCCCAAAGGTCCATAAACCCCGTGTCCCAGGTCGTCCAGTAATTTCTTGTTCAGGTTATTTGACGGAGAAAGTCTCCGAGATTGCGGACCATTTCCTCAAGCCCTACCTCCCTTCAGTCACCTCGTATCTTAAGGATACCAAGGATTTTCTCAGCAAGGCTCGTGACTTAGGTACAATACCACAAGGGGCACTCCTGGTCACTCTTGATGTTGTCAGTTACGTGCCATCCCCTTTTCCCAAGCCCTCCGTATCCTGTCCATCTGCTCAGAATGGTCAGCTGCTTTGAAACACCTACAAAATTTGGTTGGTTTTCTCGCAGACAGGGGCCATCACAGACAGAAGGTTGCAAAGGAGGTAGAAAGGGCGATCCAATGTTTTGACCACCAGGGGTCCCCCCACGACGACGGAAACCAATAAATGATTAGTGTATTGACGACAATAAAAGCGTCTGCAAATGTGCAAAGCAGCAGCTCCTGTGTATACCATGTTATACTAGCCGAGAAGCTGGGGCGTCCACAAATTTTATGGTGTATGGTGCTTTGGAAATTGGATAAAAAATGGTATTGGAAGAAGACCGCTTAGGTTTAGGGACCGTGAGACCATCATCATTCATCGATGAGTACAGTACACTAGCAGTAACGATACAGTTCTACAGCTCCACCGCAATTTCAGTCATAGGACTCATTGGAAATTGTCTAGCAGTCCTCGTCATGTGCTTGCCTCATAACCGCAACAACGTCATGAGTTTTTACCTGCGAAACTTAGCAATATTTGACAACCTAGAGCTAACGACGGCATTTTTACAACCCTACATGTTCGCCACGAGCCCCCATTGGGAGATTTTTGGTAAGATATACTGTATCGTGTTTTACTATTTCGAATACATATTCTTCAGCTGTTCTCTATGGACGGTAGTCATTATAGCAGTTGACAGAGCCATCGCAGTCAGGTTTCCTCTACAAGCAGCGACCTGGTGTACCATGAAACGTGCAAAGATATACACAGCTGTGCTTGTCGTGTTCAAATTTGCATTCTATGTTGGTCATATTTATGCCCTACCCGTGTACCACCACGGGACTGATGCTGTCCACGTTAGTTGCCTACTACCTCCTAATTTTCCACCGTATTTCGTCGTTGAGCAAATTATAAGTCAACCGGTCCCGATTCTTAGTGTCTGCGTGTTAAACATCGTTATCACTGTGAGCGTTGGTAAACACAAAAGAAAAATGATGAAAATGATTGTTGAAAATCAAGAGATGACGATGAAAGGGGACTCGAAGGAAAATAGCATGACTCTTATGCTAATGTTAGTCGCCACATGTCTGGTCCTGTTGCTATCTCCTTTCTTCATAGAAGCAGTCACATGGAAGTTTCTTCTGTCGGACTTAGCACTTTCACGACCCGACCTGATATATTTGTCTTTTGTGCTGATTTTTATCCCAGCGCAGATGAACCACGCAGTCAATTTCTTTTTGTACTGTATTGGTAGTAGATATTTTAGGAAGGATTTGAGAATGCTCTTAAGGCGAAGGGGTACATAAGCACAAAATAATGCGCGCATAAAATTGAAAAATCGATACCTTTTCTATAATCTAAAGTAATCTATTACACTAAGTTTATTACATATACTTAAGTATAAACCCCGCTCCGTATATTCTGATATAAAATTGGGAATTTGGGGTAGCAGTAACGTTATTAGTTAACTTTTTATTAGACCCTAAAATTTCATCTTGGGGGCGAAATTCTGAATCTTGGTTACCGACTGCGCTGTTCCGGGTTATACCATTACATAAAGACAAGCAGTCTTCAGGCCCCGTATTCATAAAAGTACTTAAATCTAAGTATGGCATAACTATCAAATATTTTTTACCCCCGGCTAATTTGTGAATAATTGCTTTACCTTTATTCGTGGTGAATTTTTTGCATTTAACACAGTAAACTTTCGGCACGGCCATTTAAAACGTAAAAATTTGCGTTTTGAGGTGGAAAAGTGCCACTTTTCAAGGTAAAATGGCACTTTTTTACGATTTTTACAACTTGAAAAAATCGCACTTTTCAAGGAAAAATGCTAAAATTTTAGTGTTTTCGCTGTTGGAGTGAAGAATGCTCTTCCGTCTACATCCCTTCGTTTTACTAATACTAGTCACCCGTTATAAACTAATAAAAGTCTAAAAATGCCGTGATTCACATTTTCTGGAATACGTGAAGATTTCACAACGGATACTTCATAAAAATCATCAACCAATTAAGTGCAAAACAAAACCGAAAATCGCAAAAAACGCGGGGAATTCCACCCAAGTCGATCAATAAGCTATAGGGTCATTCCACGTCAACTCAACCAGTCAGCCCACCCGACCGACTCAGAATTTTGTCATATTTATGCTGTGGATAGGTGTTGATATGAAACTAAAAAGTCCCAAATATTTCGTGTCAACTCCAGTTATTAAGGAAGTTATGGCCATCTGTTGGCATTGGCAACCAAAATGCCACGCCCACCTTGGGAAACGCAAAAACCGTTATTTCTCCACTACCAAAAGTGCTGTAATCACCAAAATTGGTGTCCTGGAGTGTTTTTTTACGTAGATTCCGAATCTGCATTCGAAATTTTCGTACCGTTAACAGTTTGAGAAATAATTGGGGTTAACCCTTTTTTGAGACCCTTTTTTCGGACCCTTAGAACACTATGTGGCTCTGAATAAAAATTTTTGATTTTTTTTATACAGATGTGTCTTTGCATCAGCTTCATTATATCAAAAAAGTGGGGAGGTGTTTTTCCCCGTTTCAGAGAAAGAAATGGTTCAGTGATGTAAAGATGAGCATGTGCTTATTCACATATATTATGTACACGGAATTTGAGGTCAGTCTCTATCTTTAGCCATGGTGCATTATGAGCGTTTTCATTACGACGAGCCGTGGATTATCACTCACCCTTTTTGTGCGAGTAGCCTACTGGGTTGGGCTTGTTTTGTTTCATCATGATGGAGAGGGAGGGTTGATTTACTTTTTTCAGTCGGTGTGTTGGCCTGAATTGAATGCACTTTGCGCAGGCTATGACAACTTCTGTCCATTGGACTGTTTTATTAGTGTAGCAGTAGGCCTATCAGGTTGAGCACTTACTTTGTGCTCTTGTATGGAAGGCAGTTTTGTGTATTTGTGCGAACATTCTTTATTTCAAACTCTTTCCACGTGAACCATTTACGCCGCCAGGCTTGTAAAGGATGTCTATCTCTTAGACAAGTCTAACTCGCCAAGACAAGTCTAAATGAGTCGTCTAGCTTAAACTGCGATTACAGAAGGATGTCTAGGTTAGACGTGTCTAAAACTGCCGTCCAAAGATAGACAACGGTGTCTAAACAACAAAGGAATCGCAAAACATGCCAGGGGGCTTGTTTTGCAGTTGTCTAAGCTTGTGATTCATTCATAATGTCAAGTGTTATGGTCTTAAAAGGTGTCCTAGTGGCCCTAGATTATCTGTATGAAAAGAAAACGTGGCTATGAAAAATATTCAAGGAAATATGCCGGAAAATTAGGTGCGCATTTACTTTTGACTAAGGGTGTACTATCCATCCAGTCACAACAGCAAATAGGCCTATTATGACGAATGACCGCGCAAATGAGGTCATCTAAGGTATGCCTCTTTACAATTCATTATATAATCGTCTCAACAAAGGCAGTGTGGTCGGCGATACATGTAAAATCACCTGTTGGACTTGACTAGCTGGACCCACGTTCGAAATTCCGATAAAAACCAGTGTTTTGGTAGACTTGTCTAACAGTTGTCTTACAAATGTTTAGGCTTTAAACAGGTCCAAGTTAGACAGGCGAAAAACACCTTTTATAAGTTCGGGCCTATGTGTCTTAGGGAAGTGTTTTGTCTTGGTGTTTTCTGGGGTATGGATTTCACCACTACACTGTACCTCCGAATATACTGTCTTTTCATCTCTAAACCACCGGTTCATTAAATTCAGGCGGTGACACCCAGAGGTGTTGCCCTGCATACCGCAGGCCATGGTCAGCACAATTCCAGTATGTTTCCCGTTCTGATTGACTGAGCGAATAACTAGGCTCTGCCCCGCCCATTGTCATGATCATAAACAGCAGACACAGGCCTACAAGTGGGCCTACTGCCCAAGTAGACGGCCACGCGCTATTGGTTATTGGTACACAATGATCCTGTGCATACCATTATGAATGGGTTTGGTTTGCATACGCGGAACCAGTGGTTTAGAGATGAAAAGACAGTATGTCGGATCCTAACTTAAATCAATGGTGACTTGGTGAAAGACGGAAAGAATTATCTACAATTTCAAAAAACAACAACAAAAACAATGCAACGATGACCAGTTGGATGATTAAAGATAATGTATCACGACTTCATTGTTTACATTCAATGTTTGTAAACATAGATGTTTACATTGTGTAATTTTGGACTTTTGGAACATGCAAACCCACCAAATTGAATACTTTCAGTATCAAAAGAATTTCTACAGAGGCATGCCACCAACAAATTACTCATAAGACAAAGAAAGACTAGACATAAACAAACAAAATGTAAATAAACAATGATTTTCGTGGCCCGCGAAAATACCCGTGATACATTATCTTTAACCTCGTTGCGGTAAGCGCAGTAAAATCAGTTCGGTCCACTAGAATAACCAACGTGAGAATATGCTATCAGAAGTTCTTGGCGCTCGCTCCTTCGTCACCGCACAAATTGCACTTGCCCGGCATCCCACTCATTTATCATATATCCCTGTACCCCTGCCAGATGCAACGGCCCTGTTGCTCCAACGTGTACAGCACATCATGTGCAGTCACCTGAAAAATAGGATGTCATTTTTTCACCCTTGTTTTAAATTTTTTGCAATGCATTGCAATGCCACACCAGGCTGACACAGAGCTTCTAAAGAGCCCCAACTAAGACCTGTTCTTTTTCGTTTTTCCAATTAATACTGCAAACCTCTCATTTTAAGGAAGAGTTTGCCGACTAAAGTAATACTTCCTATCCCAAAACGGGCCTGATTTGGCGGTCATTTTCGCCAAATTTGGCCAATAAAATCGGGAAAATTACTGAAAACTCGACCAGAAGGCCATGTTCACAACATCAGATTAGTTCTTATCCTGTCAACAAGCGTTGAGACGGCAGCATGGCACGGAATTTCACTTGAGATTGGACCCTGGAGGAATCTGACCTGAGACAGGTGGCGACACCACAGGTCAAACTGCAGAACTGAGCTTACTGAGTGTGCCGAATTCACGAGTGTCGCAGCGCTGTGG
>NMRB01003958.1:21101-33627 GCA_002633025.1 Notospermus geniculatus | reverse complement strand
GTAGTTGGAACTAATCAGTCACAACTACTAGGTGACATAAGCTCTCGGGCGTCAGCGAGTAACTAGTTGCAAACTACAAATATCCAGATCCAGAAAATCGCACGTGTTCAACTTCAGCACGTTTTACTTAAAATCAATAGAAATCAGTGTCGACATAAGCACTCAAAAGACGGCGATAAACTAGTTCCAGGTAGTTGCGACCGATCGGTATTTTCTACTCGGTGGCGACATAAGTTATCAGTTGCAACTTGTTGACGCTATTTCTATCACAGCGTAGGGCGACATAAGCGAGGCTTTACATTACCGTACTTCTGATTATTTGCCTATTCATGATGTGAGATTGTCCACAGGCCCCTTTCTTGGTTTTCAGTGCAGCGTTTATCATAATTTGCGTCCATGAGTTCGGACTCCAGTACATTCTCTTTACACAAAGCTTATTTCTTCATTGTCATCCATCCAGGCTAAATTCCGCTCCAAACCAGTTCCGCGATGTCCATATTTTTGTCATCGTATTTTCTGAATACATGTGAGTTGAAAGCGGTGAAGTAGGCGCTGAAATGGCAAATCCAGAAAATTTGATAAAAATGTGACAGTGAGGAACTGGCCTATCTCTTCCCTATCAGTAAACGGCAACACTTTCGCAAAAAAATGACGAGTTGTTAATTGACTCGCCATTACAGATAAGGATGATCCACAAAACTGGTACCAGTTGTTCAAGAAAGGTGCCAAGATCCCGAAAGCCAAAGAAATCTCAAACAGTACAGTATCCAGCGAGTATCTCTGCCTACAGCACTGTAACAATAATGACAATTGTTGGTCCTATTCCTTTACACCGTCCAACAAGTTGTGTATCCTTTCTAACGCCGACTTTGAAAAGGAAGGAGTTTCTCCGGANCCCTTAAATGGCAAATCAAGAAAATTCAAATAAAAATTCAGATAAAAATCTGACAGTGAGGAACGGGCCTACACCTCTTCCCCTATCAGGAAACGAACACTTTCGCAAAAAATGACGAGTTGTTAACTGACTCGCCATTACAGATAAAGATGATCCACAAAACTGGTACCAGTTGGTCAAGAAAGGTGCCAAGATCCCGAAAGCCAAAGAAATCTCAAACAGTACAGTATCCAGCGAGTATCTCTGCCTACAGGACTGTAACAAGAATGACAATTGTTGGTCCTATTCCTTTACACCGTCCAACAAGTTGTGTATCCTTTCTAACGCCGACTTTGAAAAGGAAGGCGTTTCTCCGGAAGAAGACGGGAAGAGTTCGTTATATACTCTCTACATTCCTACCAAATAGCCGCGAAATGGAAGGCGGATACAGGCTTACATGTATGTATAGGCCTATCAACTCTGATTCACACACCTGTTGTACGTAGGCCTACATAACGCACCGCATACATCGATTTGCACGCACCATCATTTTTTCCAACTTTCAGAGTTGGATCTTCGGATATCCGATCGAATACATTGTAGATTATATTGTGAAGTACATGTAATAATTGTGAAGTGCCTTGTCAACGCTATAAATAGATATAAAATAAAAATAAATAAATAAATAAGTATATAAATAAATAAATAAATAGATAATAAACAGATATTTTCGCGACGCTAAATGTTCGCGATTTTGGTGATCTACGAATTCGCGACGAATAAATATTCGCGATTGGAACCCTTCAGCTTCAACAGAATAATAAGAAGAGTAATTTTCGCGCGATTTATGTTCGCGTTTTGACCCTTGAACGCGAAAATCGCGAAAATAAAATGCACGCGAAAATTTCACGGTTTACAGTATATAAGCCCACACATTATTATTAGATTTCATGAAACTTGGGCTGCTTTAAAGTTCGGAATACACCGAATACACTGCTGTTTTGTAATTATTTCACTGCAAATTAGATGTCAGTAAATTGTGTTTCTTACCATTTACCAAATTGTAATTTGACCTCCTGCACACTGGCACCATTGTATTGCTATTTTGGAGGGAGCAAATGAGCACATGTAACTTCTGATAGGGAATAAAGACTACTTTTTAAGAACGAAAATCTAATTCTATGATACATGTAATCTGGAGATACCCACATTCTGCTGACGTGGTGGTTTGGCCTGGGGCCTTTATTCCTAAAGCTCTTCTAGCAAGAATTCGTCACATTCTAGGACCCTAATGAATGCGCAACTCTAGGTATGCTTGTGAGTACCGGTTAGGTCCCTGTCATTTTTGGGACACGCTGTGTTCTTGTCATTAGCTGCTTCTGTGGAAATCGACCCACGGAAATCGAATCAGTCTTATAAATGTATTTATAGGACCTATGGAGTATCTTTCCGAGAATAAAAGGCTGGTTTATCAATACTTGCTTTGTTTTAGGAGGTGGTCGAAATTGCACCAGACATTAGCTTTCCAACAGATAAATAATTCTCGTTGTCGTTCCTGTAAAGGTTCGTTATCAAATGTCCAATTGATTCTGCCAAATGAAGAGGCATGAACCCATATTCTTTACATAATTCATAAAGTTTCAGCATGTTGTTGAGCCAAAAATCAATAGTGATAATGCTTTTTTCTGCATTCATTCGAAAAAAAGGAAGAAATACGTTTGTTTTTTTAAATTTTCCTCCGATCCACAAGACACGTCCAGGCGAGGGATTAGGCAGCTTTTGTTTTGACGATATTTTATTATTATACATGACGATATTTTATATCACGATTATGACGATATTTTGATATTTTGACATATTTTGTTTTGACGACGTGTGATATTCAATGAATGATTATAAATGCAATCAAGATGTTTCGGAGTGGCTGCCAATGAGTGAGAGACTAATGGATTTAGCATAATGCTGCACTTCACGATGACATTATCAATATGCGCTGATGAAGACTGAGTGGTTCATCTACGTATAATAGACAAAGTTGCTTAAAGATAATGTATCACGGGTATTTTCGCGGGCCACGAAAATCATTGTTTATTTACATCTTGTTTGTTTGTGTCCAGTCTTTCTTTGTCTTATGAGTAATTTGTTGGTGGCATACCCCTCTACAAATTCTTTTGATACCGAAAGACTTCAATTTAGTGGGTTGGCATGTCCCAAAAGTCCAAAATCACATAATGTAAACATCCATGTTTACAAACATTGAATGTAAACAATGAAGTCATGATACATTATCTTTAATATGAGAGAGAGAGCGTAGTACCAATGAAGTGAAGAGGTCTCAAATCACGCTGTCATGTTGGTGTGGAATGTTGAAGAGATCGAGAATGCCACGTTTGGACTTGGATTTAAGTTAATTGTTAAATGTGTTGTCCGATTAAAAAAGGTTCACAATGATTACGTTTAAAGGGTCCATAACTTGGCATAATCCACCACCTCCTTCTACGAGGGAGCTTTAAATAAGACTGATTAAAAGTTCTCAACTTCTACCAATAATGCAGATTACTTCCGAATGGGACAGCTTTATGCTTGCATGCACTTTCTTTAGAATAACTAAGATTTCGTCTTTTGTCCGCCTTGCCTATACAGCCGGGCGTTTTCTCATTGTGGGAATAAATCGATCACAACAGCAATGGCACGGTAGTGCATAGGCTATAGGCCTACAGAGTGAATCAGATTGCTTGTGGGATCCGATTGACTTAACGTTGACAAGAAACCAACGAGGAGAGTCTTGTCGAACTCGCCTCCTTGGGACAGTCTCGAGTTTCAATAGGGGATGTTCGTATTTTCCTAATTTCTGTCTATTTCGACATGGCTTCGTCAGTGACTTTAGGAATAGGCGTTCTCCTGACTGTAATGGCTGTACTAGCTTTTGGATTAAACTTCAGCACAGACTACTGGGCATTGTGGACCGTCGACAGAAACGCCTTGAAGAAATACTCTGTTTCGAATCCAGGTTCAGACGTTGCAAAAAACATCAACAGTCAAGGGATATATTTCACGAGATATTACGGTCTCTGGCGGACCTGCTACCCAGGAAACGAAAGCTACCAATGTAAGTGAGGGTATGCAGTGAGGGGCTTGGAGGAATTATACTGTGAATGATTCCTCCAAGTGAGGGGGTATCACATTCTGTGGTGTCACCACACATGCACTACATGTAACTTCGGCGTGTCTGATCACACCCTTTCGAAATTCCTCGCTTGACCAGCGAGGCCTTCGCAACCATTGGAGGACAAACATGTCGGTCGACATACTTTGTTCGGATTTGACTAATCCCCCAATGTTTGTTCTGACACTGACGTAATCTAGTGTTCAACCTTTGTTGCATTGGGAGGCCCACATTGTGACAAGTTCCAGAATTCAGTCAAAAACGTTGAATTACGTAAATTAGTAGTCGATATTTTATACGCTTCAGGCTGAAGAACAGTATACAGAACTTCAGTTTTGTCCATGAATCAACCCTCACAACATCTGCCAAATGCCATGAGTCTCTGGTAGTATGTAAAGCCGCCCATACACGTTCAATATTATTGCACAATATGAGGACCAAAATGGTTGATATTATTGCCAATCTTTCTTTCACCCATCATGCCAGAAGCGCATGCACCTATTTTGGGCCCCATATTGTGCAATAATATTGATCGTGTATGGCCGGCTTTAGTTTCCCACATCCTTGTCGGTTTACGGGTCTGACCATCTTGTTTTTACCCATCCACTTCTTCTATTCCAGTTTTATCCACTGTCGATGGAGTTACCGATAACTATTGTCTTTTGGTTAACTATGAACTCGGTGAAGTGGCGCCAACGTACAGTGCTTCGCCCGACTACTGGACGATGATCAGTAAGTATTTGATGAATCCTCGATCCATCCTTTTAGTCATTCCATGTGAATGGACTCTGCGTTCAAAGATTCCACGTCCCATCGATCGGGTCTTGCTTGTGAATCGATGTGTCTGTCCTCCGGTAGCTATGCAACATCCTAATGGAGTAAACCTTGCCCTGGCCTGTTACATTATTCAGTATCCACTTGATGGAGAACACGAAAAACATACTGTCATTTGACATGGAGTATCGAATACCTTGCATGGAATGATTTGCGAATAGATGTTGAAATTTCATTCTTTGAATACACATCATCTAATATGCAGAAAGTCTTGCTGAAGCCGCCTCCCCACATTTGAAAATGCTGTGGAAGCTTGTTATTTTTGGGTCTCTTTCAGGGCCTGAATGAATTCATTCCATCTTTGGATTGTTTTTTTCCATTTTCAGATCTTCGGAGATGCACTTTCGCCTTCATGGTTTCTGCCTTGGCGTCGGGCCTTTTCACATGCATAGCAGGAACCTGGGGATGTTGGAAAGCTACACATGTTCCTAATTGCGCTGCTGGGGTCCTGGCCATTTTTGCGGGTTAGTTAGGGAATGCTGAAAGAGTTTTGCTAAAAAAAACCAGAACTATCTTCGCTGGCGTTTTTCCCATTCAGAATCACATACACTGTATGTACCGGTATATCGACTGAAATTTATCACGGACAGACATTAATGAACTGCATGTCGACTCTAAGAATATCATCAATAGGCCTGTCTTCATTCATTTTGAAACAGCTGGATCCATCAAGGATGTTATCATGGGTTGGCATAGGCCTACATGTAAATTTCAGTACAGCCCATCCTATAAACGAGTTCATTGATTAGAGGACGGATTACGGAGTTTAGATTACCTAATAATGGTAATGATGGGAAAATGGTGATGCCTCCTGACCCTTTTCCTACTGGGACAGTACCGGTGTAATAGAATCTAATGTCCCCCGGATGCGGTGTCCCCCAACAATAGACCTACATTTACGGATTAAGCGGCACCATTGGACTCTAGAGAGACCAAGACCCTTAATCCTGTGACAAACAATGCATGGGGAAATCAGAATGACGGGGCATTAGATCCTATCACACCGCTAGCTGGTCTTCTCAGTTACGTGTTGGTAAAAAAACAGATATTCTTATTGACACACACCACTCTCCCGACACACTCCTCGTGCCTTGCAGTGAAAAAATGAAGCAGCAACGTTGCGTTGTTTGAAAGTGAATAGTTTGTTTTTTCCATTCCGATGTTCTCACTAAGAATTTTCTCGGCCTCATGTCTTTCAGCTCTGTTCGGAGGTGCTGCATTAGCTTGCTTTCACGGTGTGCATTACATTGAACAGAATGTATTGACAGGCACTGGGTTTTACTCAACTTGGCCAACGGTAAGTGTTACAGATGAAAATGATCGTGCCAAGAGCTTTGACTCAATTGCGGGTACTTCATCTTCACCACGATAGGCCACTGCATCGCCCTCCATTAGTCTTTCGGCGCGTTTGAGGAATCCGGAATTACCCTTCATCAAAAATAGATAAGCGAGTTCTATTTTTGCCTGCATGTACATGTACATTTGGGCTGCAAGAACTGACACATGAGTGTGTTTTCGCAAAGCCCCTGAAGCGCGTACTGAACGCCAATCCCACGATCAGAGAACCCAACAAAAGGATAGTAAGTAGACCTTCGCGTTATTCCTCCCATTTTCTGTTTATTTCCAGCCTCTCAAAAATGCTAGCTTGTGGAACTTGCAGTGGTCGTACATCGTTGGCTGGGTGGGCGTGGCTCTGACCTTACTGACAGGCGTCCTGTTCCTTGTGGAATCATACAACATCAAGGCAGAGAAGAAGCGACTTCAGAAACGGCCGTCATCGAAACGATTCCACGACTACTACTCTGACATCGACAGGAGGTCTATAAGTGGACATGTTAGCAACCCTATGGTACCTCCACCTGCTCAGATGCAGCCACCGCGATCTATTGATCGTCAGATGTCGCAGAAATCTCAGGGGCCACTGGGGAATGGCGTTGGCGGACACCCGGACGATGACGACAGACTGGTGCCCGTCTTGGTTTACGATAACTTCGGACAGGAAGGCGACTTACAATACCTGCAGACCAGCAATTTTCAGAACTACACGTAGTATTTGACATCTCGTAACAAATTTCAAAGCAGATTGTCTCTGCAGCTCTTCTTAATACTAAGACGTGAACTCCGATGAGCCTGCTGGTACGGGTCACTTGGTGGCAGCGATAGGCACTTTTGTTCAGGAAGCTCGTGCTGCCACCTATTGTCGCTTTGGACCTCCTTTTAGTACACAAGTGAGCTATCAGCGGATGCATCTCTTGCTTGAGTTGTGATTCGTCGTCAACTGTGTTGGTGGCACGCGAGATTGTCAAGAGTCCTCAAAGCATCAAAACGAAGTTAACGAACCACAAAGTCGATAAGTCAGTCACACAACAAATTTTAAGAGTCTATTCTAGGCCGATGACTCTTGCCCGATCTGTACCGTGAACAAGGAAGTGTCGTCTCCCGTTGCCTTGGCTGCCGATGTGTATGGTGGGGAATTAGGCAAACTAAATAGCGTTAAAGTTACATGTAGTGTCATCATATTGATAACTTGACTTGAAGACTAAATTTATATAGTGTTACATTAGCGCGACTATTAACTCCCTCCCTATTAAGATCGTGGGAATGAACAAAAAGAGGATTTGAATTCTCATTTTCCGAATTATGTTGCTTAATAAATTTTATAATGACTTAGTGCCGGTGTGAAGGGAAAGAGATCATATAGAGTAGGCTATAGACCCTACACCATAGTGATGATTAACCTGTCATGAGGAGTTTTATTAAGTACAGTACCAAAAATGTAACATCGTGTCTTTTTTATAAGTTTTTCAATAAAATTTTTTCCGTAACTCAACACGGAGCCATTCGTCGTTCGTGTTCTTGCTAGTGAGGTTTCGCAAATCTGACGGAACACGAAGTACGAAATACTAAATTGGACTTGATTTCCATGACGTAATGTATTTCAGGAGATGGTTGGTACTATAAACATCGCCTTCTGCAAGAGCGTTTTTTAGCGTATGACGTGATACCGATAGAGTTACATGTACGCTGTATGTTAAAGGGAGACATGTGAAAAATATTGCCCGGCGGGCACAAGTGTCTTTGTTTTGATTAGCGCACAGCGCCGTCTGTTAATAGGCGGTGACACTAAGCTACAGCACAGGCCCCTGGAGAGCTATCAGTGAGTTTAGAACACGTATCTAACCAAAAAAACACTACTTTGTAAAAAACACACCCCGAGCTCACGAATTTATGAGCTCGTGGTGTGTTTTTGACACGTGTTGTGTTTTTCAGATACGTTTGGTTAGATACGTGTTCTAAACTCACTGATAGCTCTCCAGGGGCCTGTGCAGTAGCGTAGTGTCACCGCCTATTAACAGACGGCGCTGTGCGCTAATCAAAACAAAGACAACTTGTACCCGCCGGGCAATATTTTTCGCATGGTATCTTTCGTTTCCATGCACTTCGTTTCGTAGATACGAAGTGGAAATTTAAAAGTTCATGATGCACCATAACTCGGTCTAACGTCATACGACGGTAAAAGACGCTCTTGCAGCAGGCGATATTTGTGGTACCAACCATCTTCTGAAATACATTTCATGGAAGTGAAGTTCAATTTCGTTTTTCGTACTTCGTGTTTCGTCAGATTTGCGAAACCTCCCTTACCCACTTCCTTCGGTATTGAACGATAGATGGCAGCACCAGCGTAGACTGGATGAATTCCATTACCTATTGGTCTGCCCAACTTACTACAATTTAAGAAAGAAGAAAGAAAAATACCTTGGAGATTACTTTTCCCATCACCCCCCCCCCCAACATTCTGAAATTTGAATCGCTACTTTCTCCGAGTAATGCCCGCTGTACACGATCAAATTTTTCATCCAATTTTTTGGAAATTCGTATTCCGGGCCTATTGGGCTTCAATGTATAAACCCACGGGTACAGCAGGCATAAGAAAACGATATTGAAGTGGAGAAAAATTTTAGGGGACACAGATTTACATGTTTCTGTCCACTGCCAGTCCTGTTTGCAGTGATTTGTGGCATTTTTGTTTTTTTTTATTTCGTTCCCTAATAATGTTGCACGGTTTTGCACTTATCTACATGTAATTTTTTGAGTCTTTTCTGAAATCGTGGGTTCGATTCTGGTAGGAAGCAATGTCTTTCACCTTTGAAACCCAATTTCTATTTCATTTTCTGAAATCTAGTGTGGAAAAGTGCCAGCCTGAAGAAGACCCCGGTTGGGGTCGAAAATTTGCAAATACTCTGGAAATGGACTTTATATACATTATCTACATGTAGGCCTACTTAAACGTGTACATTGAGGATTTTGCTTCACTTTCTTTTTATATTTCAATACTGCTACTGTTGTCTAAGGGATGTTGACCCTGGGCTGAAATGTTTCGTTTTCAAAATTTTAAACGTGTTCTTACTAGTCTGATTTCATTCCATTTCATTTCCATTGAAGGTTCTTTCCTTAGTCACTAACACACTTGTATAATTTGAGGCTTTTAAAAAATACTTTAAAAAATACTGTAGAGCGCAACTTGTATCGGTGTAGCTGCTACACTGCCGCGGCGCTCCTGTCCGTTGCGGAAAGGACAGTAGTGGCGTTGGAGTGGAGCGGCCATGAGAGGAATCAGTCTAAAACCAGACGATGGCAAACTGGTGAAATTTGTATCGCTACACGAGCTCAAGTATCAATTTCCCCAAGCAATTATCAATCAATTACATTAAATAAACATTCGACACATTATTGTAATGTTTATCGTGATATTTTGATTTCATTCTTAAAGTTAAAGGGGGCCTACTTCCTTGGAACTACTTTCAGCACCAGAATATGCTGAAGAGCAGTGAGCCGTGCGAACGTCAACAAGAAGTATGCAATGGCCATGGGCATGGCTGAACTCTCGCACAGTCAGTTCGGCTACGGCCTTGGCACTCAATTGAATTCAGACTTGGATGAGGATATAAGCATGACAATGGGGCAGGAAGGTTTTGGTGATGATGTTGAACGAGACCCAAACACTGTCGAAGAACGGTTTCGGGTTGATCGTAGAAAACTTGAACAAATGCTCCAAGGTAGGCAGACGATTTTTTCAATCATCGCGCGTGACTGTGTAAAAGACTACTACCGGTATACATTGTATGGCACTTGTGTACAATGATTGTACCTTGTGTAGTGCGCGGTGTGTAGCCTACTACAATACAAATCGTGACTGTAGCCAGTGCAGTCAGTGTGAGTGGTGTGAGTGTGCTTCCTCGTCCATGTCATCCGTTTGTGTACCTAGGCTATGTCGTGCTTACAACGGCACTCTGCTCTGAAGTCATCAGGATGATCTTCCTCCAAGGTTGGCCCTTGCCTTAGGCCACACGCGTAGCAACAGTCATGAGGATGATCTTGTAGGCCCTATCATGTATAGCATTTCATGTAGGCCTAAATGGTGCTGCAGTCATCAAGGCCAAGGGATGATCTTGTGTCATTGGTAACAACGGCACTGCAGTCATCAGGATGATCTTGTACCATTGCTTACAATGGCACTGCAGTCATCAGGATGATCTTATGTCATTCCTTACAACGGCGCTGCAGTCAGCGGGATGATCTTATGTCATTCCTTACAACGGCGCTGCAGTCAGCGGGATGATCTTGTCATTCCTGACAATGGCACTGCAGTCATCAGGATGATCTTATGTCGTTCCTTGCAACAGTGCTGCAGTCATCAGGATGATCTTACATGTATCGTGGCTTACAACGGCACTGCAGTCATCAGGATGGTCTTGTAGCTTAGCTTACCGGTACAGCGGTGCTGCAGTCATCAGGATGATCTTATGCCGTTGCTTACAACGGCACTGCAGACATCAGGATGATCTTGTTTCCTAGTTTACAACTGCGATGCAGACATCAGGATGATCTTATGTCGTAGCTTACAACGGTGCTCAGTCAGCTGTCGTCAGGATGATCTTGTGTTGTTGCTTATACATGTATAATGGCGCTGCAGTCATCAAGATGATCTTTTGTCGTAGCTAACAACGCCACTGCAGTCATCAGGATGATCTTGTCGAGTCGTAGCTTACAACGCCAGTACAGTTATCAGATGATCTTGTGTCGTACCTTACAACGCCACTGCAGTCATCATGATGATCTTGAGTCGTAGCTAATATAACGGCACTACTGTTATCAGGATGATCTTGTTGCTTACAACGCCACTACAGTTATCAGATGATCTTGTGTCATCGCTTACAATGGTACTGCAGTCGATCTTGTGTCGTAGCTTACAAACGCCATGACAGTCATCAGGATGATCTTGTGTTGTCGCTTAAAACGGCAGTCGTAGGGAATTGGGGTGGCGCTGCAGTCATAAAGATGATCAAGAGTCGTAGATGATACAAAGTCTTGCAAATAGAAGAGATTTGTAAGTTTTGATCTACTGCGACTGCAGATCATAAAGGACTGCAGCACTGCCCAGAGTCTTCCTTTCTTACAACGGCGCTGCTGTCATCACGATGATCTTGATGACGGCGCTGCTGTGATCAGGATGATCTTGTGTCGTACAGGTGTGATAGAATCTAATTCCCCCGTGTTTCTGATGTCCCGATGCATTGTTGGTCACAGGATTATGGGACTTGGTCTCTCTGGAGTCCTATTGAATGGTGCCGCTTAATCCGTATTGTTGGGGGACATCACATATCGGGGGACATTAGATTCTATTACATGTGCACCTTACAAGGGCAGTGCAGTCATCAGGATGATCATGTGTTGTAACTTGCAACGGCAGTCGTACATGTAAGTCAAGAGAAGACTTGGAGTTGCGCTGCAGTCATCAAGATGATCAAGAGTCGTACATGTAGATGACAAGCCTACTACATATCGTTACAAAATTACGATGTAGAAGAGCTTTTAAGTTTTTGATCTACTGCGACTGCAGATCATAAAGGACTGCAGCACACGACAGCTCCGGGACTTTCTTCCTTACAACAGCAGTGAAGTCACCAGGATGATCTTGTGTTCGTAGATTATTACGGCGCTCGAGTCATCCGATGATCTTTATTTGTTGTAGCTTTTGTACATGTACAAATCTGTTGTGAATTCATGTCATTTGTTTTCTATTGTCACAAAAGGGCATGGTGTGTGTTTTCTCATCATGAAAGGAACATCGAGCTGTGGTATCATAAAAAATAGATATTAGCCGTGGTTACACTACATAGAAATCCCCGTTTTTTTTGACACCCGGGTCTAGCCCGGCTGTGAAAAATCCCTCCTGAGGCCTGGTGCCCGTCGGGCGTCAACACTGCTCAAATTTTGTGACGGGGACATAAATTAAGCCCTCCATAAAACTGTTCGAGCTCGGAGGGGATTATTTACACCGCGTTTTTTAAAGGTGTGGACAGAAAAAAACCGGGTTCGACACGGGTTTTTTTATGTAGTGCAACGAGGGCTGCTATCTATTTTTGGTAGATGCATGTTTACGTGTGGAGCTTGAGCATTCCAATTCCAGGTCTTGGGTACTCACAATGAATGGAAAAGGGGTTTTGAAAGTGTCATATTCTTATGATATACATGTAAATTGGCTGCAATTTACTAATGATTATCTGACACTTTCGATTCTGGATAAATCAGAAGCAATTTACCTTGATGTGAGTGAGGAATCAGCATTTTTCATGGACCGAAAATTTCGG
>NMRB01003958.1:0-11671 GCA_002633025.1 Notospermus geniculatus | reverse complement strand
AAAAAACACTTGTTTTTTTAAAAAAAAGAGCTATTTCAAACACGTTCGGCATCCTCACGGTCCTTTACTTATGTGAGTAGCTTGCCATTTTAGTAAATTAACTCCCCAATTTCAAAAGACCTCACAGAATTTAATCAATAGCTGAAATAAACAAGCACCAGTCACTTCTTTCCCCTGATATTTTGTTTTACACATTCCAGTTTGTATCTGATACTGTAAATTATTGTGTTTTAACTTGAAATAAGCAGTGAAAGGGTTAAAATGCATCAAAAATACGAAATTAGGATTGGGATAAAGGCTAAAATGAAGATATTTCACATTTCCTTCCCTCTCAGTAAAGATATAGCGAGTAAAGCTAGGGGCTACTATTACCCCCAACCAAGGGGCTACTATTACCCCAGGTGCACCCTCTACGGAAAAATGTTACTAATTTTTTTTCAGTGAATAGTTGAAACAAATACTTCGTACAGGTGATTCTACACGTGATGCCTGTTCACTCAACCAACTCTCAAACATTGGCTTCAGAAAATACTGTTATAAAACCTAATACGCAAAAAGTTTGAACCACTCTTATTTTTGTACAGTTGTTGACTTGAGTACTTCAGATGGTCATTACTCTTAGACAATAGGTGACATAATCATTAACTCTGTCAGTTATGGTAACTATAGATACAATATAATCCATGCATGTATTGGTTGTTGAATTGATTCATTCATTTCTGGAATATCAATCAAAAACCAGGCTAGGGGCTACTATTGCCCCGGGGCTACTACCCCACTTTGCCTTAATACAGGATGTCTTTTTGTGAAATTTAGATTTCCATGGTGTTGCTGTTGAAAGACAGCTGCCAGAAATCTAAAGCTTCTCGTCTGCTGCTGATAGCTGGGAATACACATCCTTCAGCCCTCTTCTTTGGGTGGGTCTAACCGTACCTACACCTCGATTTTGCAACAAAAATCTAGTTATGGAAGTGTCTGTGGAGCTACACTCAAATTCCATCATACCAGTGGTGCTTGCGCAAGTGGAGACAATGGCGACTGCCTGCAAACACTGCGAGAGGAGCCTGCTACAACTTATTTGAAGGTATGGGCTCAAATCCTGGTTTCTATTTCTGTAGTTCAATAATACTGACAGCACTTCCCCTCATCAGAAGAAATCCAATTAGTCTTCATGGAATTGGTGAAAAACGTGACCCTCACTCTGTGATCGCCTCTTTTTCCTGTTGTTGACGCTGACATTTCCACTGAAGTCTAGCTGGTTTGTTTACCTTACGTCATACTATTCAAATGCACTAAATCTTGTTTTGTTCTGTGCATTGATAAGGTGTTTACTCCTAAACAAGTTCACTTGTTGGAGTTACATGTATACTTGTTTTGGTCCAATGCGCTCAGTGATTGATTGTAAAACTTCTGTGGATACGTCTGTTGAAGAACTGAACAGTCGTTGAAACCATTCCCAGAATTACAGCCTGTTACACTATTTCCACTGAATAATATGTCAGAAACTGCAGGACTAGTAACAACTGGCGATTAAGAACATGGTCCGTCAATTTAGCAACATCCCAAAACTAGCTATTAACAACTCGGTGAACTCTATGCCAGTTTTATCTTTGTGCCCAACTAGCAGAAAGATGATAGCATGGTTGCTACAGCTGCTCTGCTCTAATGGTGATGTCTGAGTAGCTCTACCAGCCGCACCAAAAGTACTAAAATACATGCAGGGCCAATGGTGTCAGAAGTAAAATAAAAGCAAGGCATTTATTCATTCATTGTCTTGCTCATGAAAGAAGAAGGGGATGTTTTAACATTTCACCCTTGTCACTGGCCATGCCTGCCAGAATGGGCGCTGTCAAGTTGAGCGTGTATGTACCGTCCATTACATGTTCAAGGCCCAGACCTGAAATTTTCTTGCAACATGTTTGAAGTGCAGCTGGTTGTAGACACCTTTCAAGGGTGTCTACGTGTGATGCCCGAAAGAAATGAGTCAGCACTGTTGGATGAGCTACTGAAACCTGAAAGTAACCTGCCTCAGGTAACAACTCACAACCACGGCGGCCAAGTGCTTAAAATGGTATCCACTTTCATGCACATAATTTCACGTATAAAAGAAAATTTGATACAAGCCTCTGCTTGCATAATCACATCCCGAACCTGAAAGAAGAGAAAGGTTTGGTGGTTGTCTGTTCTCGGAAAAGACACAAGAGGAAATGCTCATCTTGCCCAAGGCCTCATTGTCTCAAGTGCACTTTACCACACTTGGTCAAAGGGGCTAATTGAGCAGTTGAGCTGAGGGTGTCATCAGCGGTGTTGCTTTTGTTCACAACTTCTGACCCAAGTGATAATCATAGCAGTTGGCTGGTAATTGTGAAATATCAATGTAATGGTGTAAGGCTTCTTGAAAGTGTTCATGTTTGGATAATTTCTTCGTCTGTAATTTCTGTGCTGCATCTCTTTTCTGTCTGAACAAAATACCCGGTATTGAATGATTTAGCCTTCACCACTAGGAAGTTTCTTCTTTTCAATATGATAACTAGTTTTCACCAGCATTTTATACTCTGATGAACAAGAGGAAGTCATGAAAGCCAAACGACGAACGCGAGGTTTGAGACAGTGACCCAGATTTTTCATAGGCATCATTGACCATCGAGCAAAACGTTTTGCAGTACATTTGATTGCTGTCTGGAGGCTGCATACCTACTGTGACCTATGCCTCATTAGGCTGTAAATAATCCATTAATGAACCACTCATACCTAAGACTGTATCATTGGTAATAAAATTTATCATTTAGCGATAAAAAGCGAGAGTGAGAGAGGTGAGGTCGTTGCTATTCCTGGAAAGCTTGATGGAATGGTTTCTTTCTCACCGATTTATCTTGTAACATTGCTGATACATGTGATATGTTGAGCCCTGTTATATGCTAGATGATATCAAAATCTTAACATCCTGAGTTCTTACTGATGAGATGAGTGCTGTTGGCATGGTCGATGTGCTGATCCTATAAGAAAGTCGACGTATATAACTTTTGCTGTGTAATGTTACAAGCTGCCGACCATGTTTTGGCAAAATCCACTGTTCCTGTTGATGTTTTTAGAGAGTAACTTCCAAATTGCCTGCAATTGTGTGGATGAGAAAGCAACAGGTTGTTGTGGAGGAACAACATCATGCGCTCAACAGGTAACTGTACCACTGCAAGTTGCACCTGGTTGGGATTTATCTGGATAAATGTCTCCTCTAGTTTCCATCAAAAACAGGAATGGTTGCATTTCGCCTTCATGTCCACATTTTTGTGCATTCTTTGATTACAACAGGTGAATGAACGTTGGAGAATGGATTGTTACCTCATCCAGACAAAGAGGTCCACTCAAATTCAAGCCACCTTTGCGAGTGTCCACTGGGGTGTAAAGCCGACCTTAATGTGAAAATTAGCCTGGGGAAAATGTGCATTTTTCGTTGGCATTAATCTGTTATTTGTGAAATCGTAATGTGATAGTGAAATTAAGAACATTATTGGCAGTGCTTCTCTCAGATCTTTACCCTTGCAATGCTTCCTTGGAAAACTCCAATGGAATACCCTCTGATGGTAGAAACTTGGAGCCAATGCTATACTCTCCTGCTGCTCTTGTTCTACAACTTAAATAACAAAAAAGGCACAAAGCTTGTTGGCACCTGACAACTTCCTACAAAAACTGAAGATGAACCTACACATTTGGGGTAAGAATAAGACATGTTAGATAGCGTGAGTTAGCACTAGTGGATAACCTTCGCTTAGGTGCTGCGCGGGTTTATCAAAGGTCAGAAACTTACGAATAGCTCAGCTATACATCTTCGTATAAAGCGACAGTCTTACTCTTACATTGTAGTGCACGAGTTTCCTGTTTGTAACACTCAGCTCTTTCAACACCATGATTACCGGTAGTAGTATTCAGACAATGATAGATTTATCTAAAATGGTTAGCCGTATATCTGTCAGTGTTGGCATGATGTGTTCAATCTGGATGTTGGCATCATCTCAACTCTGTCTCTGACCTTTGCATTCTGATCAGCAGGTGGTTCATTTCACGCTGAATATTGATACCCAGATAGAAAAATAATTGATAGACAATAACCACAGAGGATCGGACCAAATTACATTTTATTTGGAAGTCTGTCTGTGTGTTATTCTGTTTGCTCTCGGCACCATTGGAAATTGTTTTGGCAGCGTTGGACGATCATTTGGAACCATCCTAGGGTATGTGTGCCTGGGGATGTTCGGTATCGGGCACACGAATTAAGGCCTGAACCCACTGACGCGTTTTGCCGCCGCGGTTTCNACGTACTGGTTGACTGTAGGGCATCTGGTACAGGTGATACAGTAGACAACGTTCTTACTGTCACAATCCGCAGGGCTCCTCAGGCGGAGTTGATGGGACTTTCCGGTGGATGAGCTGGTGATGTGGGACTGGGATGGTAAGGAGATGCAAAGTTCACATTTCCGACCCCTTTTAGGTCCTTTCCGTGAGCATGGGTCACAGGTGGGCTTAGCCTGTTGGATGTCCGAGGTGGGGACCTTGGCTCTTACAAGCACATCACGGAGGTTTTTTGGCCTCCGGAAAGCAATGAGGGGTGGCTCTGGGCAGCATTCCTTCATTACGGGGCTACAATGGAGTAATGGTAGGAACCGGCGAGTGATAGCAGTGATGTCTGGCAGTCCGGGGTGGTAAGTGAGGACTAAGGGGATCCTGCGGGTTTTAGAGGACCGCTGGTTGTCCTGGCCCCCACTCCCGTTGGCACCCTGGTTAGCATGGCGACCCCCCGAATCAGCTCTGTCTGTACTCCCCTCCCGGGTACCGGTATTTGTTCCCGTCGTCGTAGGGGGGTGGGCCCCCTGGTGGTCGTAACGTTCGATCGCCCTTTCCACCTCCTTTGCAACCTTCCGTCTGTTATGGCCCCTGTCTGCGAGAAACCCTACCAAGTTCTGTATACAAATATATAAAGAAAACACTTTTATGATGTCCCGTTGTAATGAACTGCATGCCACCAAAAATAGATAAGAGAGGCCTCCCTTATCTATTTTTGATGCCACCTGAACTATTTGATAGGCCATCGGATTATTTTGGGAAGCAGGTTTATGCAAGTTTATCGGCCATTTCCGTCTTTATTTCCATAGAAAACAACAAAACTACAAGATCAGTAATCTCATCTTTATTTGATACAAAGATTTCGGAGTTGTGCATTGAGATGGCAATACTCGCTCTTCTTTGTTGGTGTAAATGTAGACATGTCTGAA
The DNA here is from genome assembly GCA_002633025.1 of Notospermus geniculatus. Lineage (NCBI taxonomy): Eukaryota > Metazoa > Nemertea > Pilidiophora > Heteronemertea > Lineidae > Notospermus > Notospermus geniculatus. Next base: position 6,404 of record NMRB01003958.1, on the reverse strand, counting down.
AATCTCCCAAATTTCATGGCCATGAAACTTTTCAATTGAATAAGATCAATGAATGAGAAAAATTATGTTGTATTTTCCTATGCACCTTCTAAAGTGTGTTGTCCTGGAGGTATTTTGATAGGATTTACTGCTAGTACATGTATGAAAGGAAAATATGAAATTTGCTATTTACTTAATAATTTTGCATTTTAATGCATCGCCGCCATGTTTCATGAAAAGTATTTGAAGACCAAACCTCTGCAAATAATTCAGTTACATTCTGTTTCCAAAACAACTATTGTGGATGACTGTAGCAATTCGTCACAGACTGTAAAACAAGTACTAAAAATAGCAATTCATATCGGTAGTGAGTTTTGTTTTGTCAGTCAGTCAAGGTCAGTCAGACCGATGGGCCTCTTGTTACGATCATCTGTTGCTAACGTTTGCACCATGCCTTAAAACTTTTCCCTTTGTTTCAGCAGCAGCTGATGAAGATGAAGCAGAAATGTTTTTTCAGAATGTAAGTATATTGGTCACTTCATCTCAATCAACCGAATCTACGCGTATTTCTAATTCAATATCAATGTCAACCTACATGTATCATTAGCTTGAATATCATGTAGCGTTACATTATCCATTATCTTATGTTTCAGATAATGCACATGACACAAACTCATATATCATGGCCGTCCAAACTAAAAATAGGTGCCAAGTCAAAAAAAGGTGAGTGGACTACCGGTACTTGTTTGGCAAGTTTGAGGTGCCATCTGATGGACGTATGCAAAACTAAAGTGACATTGCTACCTTTCAAGGAAAGCACTTAGTAGAGATGCTTTCTCTTTGGAGACTATGGGCCGTATTCTAGAAGCTTCCTTAAAGGAGTTAGACGCCGAAGTTGTAAACACTCACTCACTGGTTCTCTATCCACGGACGCCTGCGGAGCTGCCACCTATTGTCGGTGATATGTACTGACGTGAATATCGTGAGTGAGTTGCATCGGACCGGGAACCAGCCTAACGATCACGGGTGCTGCCACCTGCACGAAGGAATAAAACTAGTTTGCCGACCATATTTGTAAACAAACCAGCTTGTTTACAACTTCGGCGTCTAACTCAAGTCTAAGGTCGACCTTTAGCTATTGTTTGCAGGGTAGAATACAAAAGATTAAGGTCGACCTTACACTTAAGGAAGCTTCTTCTGTTTTTAGCAGCATTTCATGTTGTGTGTTTCAAGTCTTTATTAGAGACCTTTAATTTTACCTGTTGTTGTCGTTACATCATTTCACCACGTCCACATTGACAAGGAAAATCCGACATTTCAATTTGGCTGCCGCCACTTGACGCCAAAATCAGATCCTATCATACACATGAGCTTATTCTATGTATCAGGTTGCAAACAAATATCGTCACTGTACACCGTAATGCAATGTCAGAGACTAATAAATTGAATTAATTTTCTTTTACCTTATCGTCAAATCTGCCCCACTCTCAGCAAAGAAATCTTCTAGAGTGTCTGAAATCTGATCTTGTCAATTTTTTCTGACCCCACGTGGATCGTAATGGGGTATCATGCTTTTGGCCACATTCTGTGGACCAGATTGAATTTCCCTTTCTATAGCTATCCATCAATTTTTAACTGCCTTTTATTCTCTGAAGAGAATGTGCCTACTGACTTGAAGCATGTGCCAATATAGATTTTGTATGTTAACTCATAAGAAGTAAACCATGAGATGTCATTTCATAAATCAAACTTGGTGACCCGATGACATTGATAGGGCATATCCTGTAATATGACCTTACACAGGAGTCTAATATTGTTGTCGCTCACATATCAGGCTGCCAGATTGCACAGATATAAGTGAAGTGCTTTATTGACAGTTTATCCTAACTCTGTCGATGCTTATAATGTTGACATAAGAATGTATCCGTTTGGCTGATCCAGGCCATTCATTATCGAAAAATGAGAACACCGAGATTGCGCTGCATATCCCATCATTCAGTAATATTCTGTATTGGCTGATTGTTCCATGAACTTGTAAACAAAGTCTCACTTTGCATTCATTGTTCATATTTTGCAATATAAGGGCTGAGAAAATACTTTGGACATGTATGCCCTTTTTTCTGAGGGTGCGTGCACAAGCTCAGACATGCAACTTTGGATGAAAGCACAAAGGAGGGTCGGATGCATAGATAAATGTACCCTTGGACAAAAATCACTCGATGTCTTAGGCCTACTTAGTGGCTTTCAAAGTATTATACGATCATTACCTGACCACAATCATGCTGCTGTTCAGACTCTGCCAACTAAAATACAATGTAGATGCGGTACATCAGTGTGATTTTTCCACTCATAAAAACATGGCTGCTACATCTCTGATAGGCGTACACATACAGGTCTTCTTCGAAAACATCCAACAAATTATTTGTGTTCGAGAGGAAACTCAGTCACTGAATGTTGCTGTTTGTTGATTCAGAAGAAGTTATTTGTGGAAGAGGATACTGGAGACCGGATTATATGACCTACATGAAGTGATGTCTGTGTTTACTAACAGTTGATTAGCTTATTTCGTTGGATATTTTCTGAACGTTTTTAGAAAAAAGTACAGAATGGTGTTATGAAACCCCAGATATCTTATCCCACAAAGGCGTGACAAAGAGGGAAAAAAGGGTGAATGTTGGAACATATCCACATTTTCCAAAAAAAGTTACGATATTTTAGACTTTTCCCCCGAATTCAGTAATATTGGCAAAGCCACTTTACCGTTACTGGAATGTTTAATAACAACTTGTGGGATAGTTCAGACTCTGAAACACACTGATTTGGTAACCATTTTCCAATGAGCTACCGAAATGATGATGTTCCCACTGATAATGTAACTTCATACCTCCAGATTTCGGATAATTTGATAACTGTTGTGGAGGTCAAGAAGATTGTCAAAATACATGTAACTGTTTTCCTTCTGAGAGAGAATGAAAAGTTTCAAGGCAGAGTGTGCAGTTATGAAAACATTTCCCAGCCAGTTTCAAACGCAAGTCCAAATCAGCTATCGGCAGACCTCAGACCTCTTCTCCCAAGCTAAGACCCTGAGTCAAGTCATTTTATACATTCGACTATAAATCAGATAAATTCCTTTTTGAAATCTAAAGATAAATTAATCTAAAATTCTTGAAACAAAACATTGTGCACCTCTGTTTAGTTTAATTTTGCTTTGATGGTTGTGTGTCCAGTCACGTACAAAATATTTTTGTCAAAGTTTATCTTAAAGTGATGAAATATACCATCTGATGTACCTCATTTGCCAGAGTGAGTTGAAAAACTGTTCAATTCGCTATTTCCAGTAGCCGGCATTGTTGTCTGGGTATACCCTTTCGTTTACACATACATGTACCAATTGCCATTTCCCTGTTCAGTTTCGTCAAGGTAGCCCGAGTGCTGCCATCTATCATTGGAGACACCAACTAATCAGCCATCGGGGTTCTGGAAGAAGTCTTGGGAGATTTGGTTCTGCATTATCCTCATAGATGGCAATAGAGGCTCCTTACTTTTGGCTGGGTTTCTGCTGTAAATTTTGGTGATAGGTGGCAGCTCTGCTCTGATGGGAAAAACTGGTCATGTTATTCCCGAAATACAAAACAGATGTTATCAGTCATGCTGATAGTAATAAAAGGAGTAGGCCTACTTGTTCCACACAGGTTTATGGGCGAGGTGTCCTCACGGGGTTTGGCCATTGACATGGTCCATTCAAAGGGGAACAGTCTTTAACAATTTCTACCATGCGGGCCGTTTTAAAGCCCCGCCAATGATTGGCGGGGGGATAAAATGGATCCAAAAGTACAAATCAGCACGGCACTGACGACTCCTTCACGAAATTCAAGATTGCTCACCTGGTGAGCTCTTACTGTGGCGCAGTGTCCTGCATCATTGCCGTCGGCGTCCGTTAGCAGGTCACAGAGGTCAAAGGTCTAAGTAAGATCGCCAGCAAGCCCATATTTGGATATCAAAGAAAAACGAAAGTTGAGGAAACTAGACAAAATTTTTGTCAGGTTGACATCCCCCTGAACAGTATACAGCACATCTGAAGCGGGTGATGTACGAGTACCTTTTGGTAAAAAGGTGTTACCAAATTTCTTCATTAACACACCTGAGGGAAATTCGCAATCTATTCCTGTAAGCATTTATTTCTGCTGTAAGTTATGTTAAGCAAGGTTCATTGGCGCAAGGATCCGATCCGTTTCCAGTCCGTTTGCCCCTAGTTTTCCGGATACGACAACGCTGAAGTCCATTTGATAGTTTTTTTACGGACCTGGGCCCATGTTCCCGAAGCAATCGTTAGGTTAACGATGTCGTTAAGACTGGAAAAATGCATAGCGTAACGACATCGTTAACCTTACGACGGCTTCGGGAACATGGGTCCTGAACCGGACCAATTCCGTGCGCCAATGAACCTTGCTTTAGACTATAAAATACGTATTAAAGTCGTCTCCGAATTTTGCAAATTTTCGACCCTAACCGGGAACTTCCTCAGGCACTTTCTAGTAGAGATTCCATTTACTTCTGGAATCTCTACCAGAAAGTGCCTGAGGAAGACCCCGATTGGGGTCGAAAATTTGCAAAATTCGGAGACGACTTTATAACGTATTTCATCATTTTATGTGTCGGTCTTTGTGCTCTATGTTGGATATCTTGTGTTAGATTTTTTACACCTTGGAGCCAGCAACTCCCCCCCTAAGAAAAACGAAAGTTGAGGAAACTAGACAAAATTTTTGTCAGGTTGACATCCCCCTGAACAGTATACAGCACATCTGAAGCGGGTGATGTATGAGTACCTTTTGGTAAAAAGGTGTTACCAAATTTCTTCATTAACACACCTGAGGGAAATTCGCAATCTATTCCTGTAAGCATTTATTTCTGCTGTAAGTTATGTTAAGCAAGGTTCATTGGCGCACGGATCCGATCCGTTTCCAGTCCGTTTGCCCCTAGTTTTCCGGATACGACAACGCTGAAGTCCATTTGATAGTTTTTTTACGGACCTGGGCCCATGTTCCCGAAGCAATCGTTAGGTTAACGATGTCGTTAAGACTGGAAAAATACATAGCGTAACGACATCGTTAACCTTACGACGGCTTCGGGAACATGGGTCCTGAACCGGACCAATTCCGTGCGCCAATGAACCTTGCTTTAGACTATAAAATACGTATAAAGTCGTCTCCGAATTTTGCAAATTTTCGACCCTAACCGGGGTCTTCCTCAGGCACTTTCTAGTAGAGATTCCATTTACTTCTGGAATCTCTACCAGAAAGTGCCTGAGGAAGACCCCGATTGGGGTCGAAAATTTGCAAAATTCGGAGACGACTTTATACGTATTTTATCATTTTATGTGTCGGTCTTTGTGCTCTATGTTGGATATCTTGTGTTAGATTTTTTACACCTTGGAGCCAGCAACTCCCCCCCCCGCCCTGCCCATCACCACCACAACTTCTGCAGAAGTTTTGAAAGAAAGAGTAGTATTATTCGGGAATAATGTGGATGAATGGGAGGAAAAGCTCATATTTTATCATACCAACAATCGTACTACTCAGAAAGAGGACAATACTACACCATCATGAATTGAACAATGTACGATATACAATTTCCTTCGATCAGTTGTTAGACCTATGAAGCTGTTGTTGGTGAACATTGGATGGTAATGGGTTTATGAATGGGACTTCCGTCGATTGTGATTTATGCTTTTGTGATAGACAGTTTGGGGCATGATTCACACTTTATGTAGACTTAACTTTAAAAGATCTTCTCTGGGATGATTTCCTGGACTGTTTTTGTTGAAATTTTTTTAACCTAATATATAATGTTGTGAGAAAATTCATGCCATCTTCTGTGGACTGTTGGAGAACGTAATGCTGGCATATCATGATCAATGTTCATTCATGGTGTAGGAGTCGTGGTTGGTCTTTCTTGATTTCCATGAAATTGATAGGTTCTGTCATGTTGAACTCTTAAAGTCTTTGAATGTTCCAACTTTTGTGTTGAATTTTTGAAACGAGTGACTTATAAAAAACATTAACCTTTCATTTTCGATGATTACTTGTATCATAAATATATCACATATATTGCGATATATTTATGCTTGTATCGAAGCCTTCTTGGAGAGCGCCACCCTCGAACTCGCTGCCACTCGACGAAATATTCCAAAGTTCATTTCTGAGAATGCCTTTAGTTTCCCTCACATTGAGAGGCACTATGGTGCTTTACCTAAATCGTGAAGGTATACATACCTCCATGCCTAAACTTATCCAATAATTCACATTGGAGTAGCCCCCAAGGACTGCACACTCCTTTTGCATAACCTGTCACCTTCATTGTCCCAGAATGACCCTATTAATCCCCTGAAGGAAAAAAAGAATTTCTGTGAGGATGATTATATAAAG